>JASANE010023742.1:0-17041 GCA_030248225.1 Trileptium ribeirensis
GCAATTTTGGGATCGGAAATTTTTGGTATTAAAGTGGGACGGATCATTGGTTTTTGCAATTTTGGGATCGGAAATTTTTGGTACTAAAGTGGGACGGATCATTGGTTTTGCAATTTTGGGATCGGAAATTTTTGGTATTAAAGTGGGACGGATCATTGGTTTTGCAATTTTGGGATCGGAAATTTTTGGTATTAAAGTGGGACGGATCATTGGTTTTTGCAATTTTGGGATCGGAAATTTTTGGTACTAAAGTGGGACGGATCATTGGTTTTGCAATGTTGGGATCGGAAATTTTTGGTATTAAAGTGGGACGGATCATTGGTTTTTGCAATTTTGGGATCGGAAATTTTTGGTACTAAAGTGGGACGGATCATTGGTTTTGCAATTTTGGGATCGGAAATTTTTGGTATTAAAGTGGGACGGATCATTGGTTTTGCAATTTTGGGATCGGAAATTTTTGGTATTAAAGTGGGACGGATCATTGGTTTTGCAATTTTGGGATCGGAAATTTTTGGTATTAAAGTGGGACGGATCATTGGTTTTGCAATTTTGGGAACGGTAATTTTTGGTATTAAAGTGGGACGGATCATTGGTTTTTGCAATTTTGGGATCGGAAATTTTTGGTACTAAAGTGGGACGGATCATTGGTTTTGCAATTTTGGGATCGGAAATTTTTGGTACTAAAGTGGGACGGATCATTGGTTTTGCAATTTTGGGAATGGTAATTTTTGGTATTAAAGTGGGACGGATCATTGGTTTTTGCAATTTTGGGATCGGAAATTTTTGGTACTAAAGTGGGACGGATCATTGGTTTTGCAATTTTGGGATCGGAAATTTTTGGTACTAAAGTGGGACGGATCATTGGTTTTGCAATTTTGGGATCGGAAATTTTTGGTATTAAAGTGGGACGGATCATTGGTTTTTGCAATTTTGGGATCGGAAATTTTTGGTATTAAAGTGGACCGGATCATTGGTTATAAAAAAATCGAAACAAATATGTCCCCGCGGTCCCTTCCCCCTTTGCAGATAAATAGTGGAGACGCTACTGCTGACATCAAAATTTTGTTTGCTTTATCACTATTTATTGCTTACCAAATTATTTACTCCCTGCTGACCTCTTTCGTTCGTTTTGCGCGGCAGCATTTTCCATTCGAAACATTTTTTCAAGGTACCCCTGTTAAAAAGTCGCTACCAAATTTCGAAATGCAACTATGTCCTCCAGTATGATCTTGCTGATCGTTGTAAAGAAATGTCCCACCGGACCAGGAGGCAAGGGGGCCCATCCGTGTGCCCCAGGTCGAGCCTTCACCAATCAGAAGAACTGTAATTTGAGCCATACCATTGCAACTCCTCACGATCCGTCTTCCATTTTATTTGCTCTGCCTAAAGAGATAGTCTTAACATTCATTAAGCGAACTAAATTAGGTCCTCCCGATCCGTCCTCCAGGTTCTTTGCTCGCTAAAGGCTGGTCTTAACATTCATTACGCGATCTAAATTAGGCGTCGTGCTGAGTATACATGTATATTCGTGTTAATGAAGTACTAAGCGCCTAGGTCGGCGAATTTCCATCTAGTGTAAAAAATTGTCGAATTTTAATAATTGAAAAATGAGACACAAAAAAGAAAAAAGCAGAAAAAGAAATTAAATCTTCATGGATAGCTATGTAATAAACATGCGTTATATAAGTCGCTGTAAGATAATAATGCATAAAGAGCAGAAATTCGCTTGGACAGAAGGCGTCGAAAACTTCAGCTTGGACATAGCCAAAAGTAGTAAAAAGCACAAATAGGTGACTATATTTTTGCGGCAAAATAGCATAACGGGTTATGCTTCTTTTCTATAAAGCTGTGGATTTGGTACAAAAATTGCGCATTTTTCCCCAAATTTAGTTTACTAAAGGCCCGATGGTAGTTCGCAGTTATTCAACGCACAGAACCTTTCGGCTCTAAATGCGCTACTGCTTACGTTTATTGTAATAACCGGCAAGCGAATCTAGTCCACCACCGGAACCACCATTGCCGCGAAACACTGATCCTCCTGAAAATAGTACACATAAAAAATCGCTGACAATCATGATGATCAGTTTTGCCCACAGTCCAGGGTTCGTAATTTATCAGCCAGGTAAAATAGCATAGTATACTATGAGGGTATTCAGTAGATAGGCAAGGTAAGACAAAAGATACCTTTAATTATTATAGTAAATTTATAAATTGATAAATAAATAGAATCAAGTTGAAATGTGTTGAAAGGAATTTGCTAAAGCAAGGAATCAGTATAACAGCCATTATGGATATTTAAAAAAAAGCGCAAATATTTTGTACAAGAACTATCATTTTATCAACTATTCGCACAATATACTAGCATCTAAAAGGCTATTTAAATAAGGCTGTCAGAATATATATTTATCCCATGCCTGTCTAATAATATTTGCATTCCACTCGCGAGCGAAGCGAGCTAGTGGAACGAGAATTTTCAATTTTGGCCCTGGAGGGGGGTTGAGGAGGTCCTGTCTGTGTGTGTCTGTGTGTCGCACCTGGATCTCGATAACGGTTGGGCTGATTTTGATGCACAATAGCTCATTCGAACCGCAATAGTCGATTTACTTGTAGTGATGGAGCCCGATATTTGAATTTTTTTGGCGTGACAAAAGTTATGGGGCAAAATGACGTCATCTTGGCCCATTTTTCGGGCCCCCTCCAGTTTTTGCGAGTTTTCTCAATAAGTACACGAGGTATCCGCAAACTAATAGGCCTATTCCATGTAGGTTTACCAAGGCTTTCCAATGATATATAACAAGTTTTTCAACTACTTCGCAATCTGGGGTCTATAAGCTTATAGTTGGCGACAAATTTCATATTTGGTGAAAAGTCGTGGGAAATGCACCTAAATGTGTGTTTGTTGTTGGTTTTAGTGTCGGATATGGGGTTTTCTGGGTCGACAAGCTCATTGCGGGTGTCAAAAATATCGTGTGGGAAATATTTTTTACACTTCTGGTTCATACTTGGCATAAAAATGACGTTTTCGAAATTTTTGGTGAGAAGTCGTGGGAAAAGCACCTGAATGTGTGTTTATTGTTGGTTTTAGTGTCGGATATGGGGTTTTGTGGACCGACAAGTTCATTGCGAGTGTCAAAAATATTGTGTGGCAAATATTTTTCACACTTCTGCTTCGGGGGATTGTTCTCACCACTCGAATTCTTGCTCGCAAGCGAGCTTCACTAGTGATAATAAAAATAAGCTCCGTCTTACAGTTGTGCTAACAGTGATATCAAATTTAATGCCGAGAAAGTCAATTAACAAGTATTGAAAGCTCAGGTCTTTAATTTAAAGCATATTGTGAGTAAACTGCCTTAGCTTGCTTACATATATATGTGTGTCCTATGTGATGTTATTTTGCTGTCGTTATCATTTAAAGTTATTAGGATACAAAGTATGCAAATTCGTTGACATAGATAAATACTGATTACTGGCGTGACGAAAAGACTAGCTACTGTCCCTAACAGTGCTCTAGCAAAGCAAAGCTACAGCTGTGGGAAAAGCCATGGAAAAATGGTCGGAGAAAGAAGACCATGTTGAGGTTGAATCTAAAGGTGCGTTCACACGAAAAATATTCTGATCAATTTTTGAGCTCAAATTTTGATAAAAATTAAAAGATTTTTTGCTTTTTGTTGAATTTGAACTTATGAAAAATGTTACCATTCTCTAGCATATTGCTCTGCCTAATCAGTTACAAAGAATAGAACTTGAAAATTTTTAGATGAAAATTTGAGCTCAAATTTTGAAGCATCGTGATTTGCAATATTTTTCGATCACAAATTAACCATAAAATATTGATGAAATTTTAAGCTCTAGTTTCGAACTAAAAATTTGAGCAAAAAGTTTGAAGTAGGAACGCACTTTTAGAGTTTATAGTATATGATCAAGACAAGCGAACACATAGTTGCTGCTCGAATAAAATACAATATTATCAATTTTGTGCGAGTGCCAATTAGTGAACGTAGATGTAGTAATTATTAACCTGCTGACGTCTGGTCGGTAACAAAATTAACACGATTTGTGCTGGACGTCTTGACACCTAGAAAATATTCCTGTACCGAATAAGAATTGCATAGAATACCTGAACCTACAACCAAACTCGATCTCTGATCACTGATTAGCAAAAAGGTTCCGCCGTCAATTAAATCATCGGTTTTTTCGTTGTGATATTTGATCGTTTCTTAACATACACATGTCTTTGCGACATTGACTTTCAAAGACAACATCGTCAGAGAAGACGCGTCCAGGTATATATTGTAAATCCTTAATTTAAGACAAACCCTATTTTGGTACAGTATGCGCCGATTCTTTAGTAGTAAATTCTTGTGAAGCCTTTGCAAGTAAGCAAAAATGCAACGGTCTACCGAAGCATCTAAAACTGGCCGGCACCGTTGCGGTCAAAATTCCTGGCCCGAAAATAGGTAGATTTTTCTAAGTATTCATTGTAAATACATTGTAAATCTTAAATTTAAGACAAAACCTATTTAGGTACAGTATGCGCCAATTCTTTAGTAGTAAATTCTTGTGAAGCCTTTTGCAAGTAAGCAAAAACGCAACGGTCTACCGAAGCATCTAAAACTGGCCGGCACCGTTTCGGTCAAAATTACTGGCCCGAAAATAGGTAGATTTTTCTAAGTATTCGTAAGCCAAGTGGTGTCGATATATAACAAAACGTTACTATGAATTTCATGAGCACATTACACTGCGTATCCTGACATGATTATCACATTATACTATGGAAATCCGCTATGCATTTGCTAATCTTATTAAACTCTTTAATGTCACACAATCATCAAACCTTTTTAATTTTTTTAGAAATTATGTGTGAAGATTTTATAACAGTTATATTCCTGAGGCTTCCTCTACATACAGAATAACACACTTATATAGTGTCATATTAGAGCTATCCTTTAAAATATTTGTCATACTCTTCTCTTCTGCAGTTTTAATAAAAACCAGTTACAATCCAAATAGTACTGAATCAGGTAATAGGCTCATCGCCACCAAGATGAAATAACGTATATTATTAAAATAAATGCCGACGTCCTAAACTTATGTCTATTACGTTGACACAAACTTTAATAGTTGTTTAGGAATCGAAAACCAAAAGAAGACTGGGTTATTCCCAACTGCCGTTGGGCCTTTAGTGTAGTAAATTAGAGGAAAAACCGCAATGTTTTAACAACTAAACCCACAGCTTTGTAGAAAAGAACGATCACCCATTGTATCATATTGCCGCAAAGATATAGACCCCTAGTTATGACTTTGCTAGGTTTTGTTCATGTCCAAACCAGAGGCTGTGGTGTAGACGTCCCAAACGAATTTATATTTTTTTATGAATTATATATTGTGGTAGTTCATAAATAGATAATTTTGCTGCATAGATAGGCGTTTAATATCTGTATTTGTTTTTCCTTTTGGATTTTGCTTTCTCAACTATCGTTAAAGGTATTTTAGCGTATTTAGATTTTAGAATTTTCATTTCAAGCAAGCACTTTTCGGGTCATAGTGGTATAAAACATTTTTATGTTACGGATCTGTCAATACCAAGGGGACTTTTGTTATATTTGGAGTTGGAAAAATGTGGTTGAGGGGAGGGCATGTCCCCAAAGCCCCCTTTATATGCCAGTAGTAGTTGGGAACTCGCTGACCAAGGAGCTTAGTATAAAAGGTCATCCATAAGAATTAAGAAATAATGAATCTCCTCAGCTGTCAAAAATTACCTGTTCTTCTCGAAGAACCACACAGTGTCTTCGCATAAAGTTCACAGCCGACAGTGTACGAAAATTTTCAAATTTATTACAGCTTAGTTGATCCATATAAGAACATCCTCAACAATAGTTTAGTCAAATAAAGCCCGCGAAGTTGTAGAAATCTAGATTTAAATAAACAAATAAAATTTAGGCATACGTTTGCTATAGTATCCAGCCAACGAATCTAGACCAGGTCCAGCGCTCGGATTGCTACGGAAAACAGAACCCCCTGAAATAGAAATTAATAGAAGCTGTAAATTAAAATTGACTTAGCAAACATCTTTATCGTACGCGTGCAAGGTAAAGTAAAATTTTTGCCTGATAAATTTTGTTCAAAATACTTATGATAGATTTGCTTACAAATTTCATGTATAAATTGATTGTGTGACAAATTTCATTTTATTTCGGCATATGTTAGTGAAATTCGGCATGCGAGTGAATATTTTGGCAAACTTTAAAGCTTTTGAAAGTGAAAACTTCTGAGAACAAAAATACGTTGTTATGGTACGCAAGGAAGTATGACATACATTTAAATTAAAATTAGCATTTGTTTTAAATAACTTTATTTTATCTACCTGTCATTTATGATAACATTTTCTTGGTGCTTTGAAATTAATTTTTAATGTCTTATGTGATTTGACTCCGTCTATCAAACTATTCTACCAACTTACTAAATGTTTGTTAAACTACGTTGCTCAAATGCAAACGAAAACCAATCAATAATCCATGATCTACCTTTAAGAACGTCATACTTGTATTTAGATTATATACGTTATAATTATTTCGTTTTCTGAACATTTGAGGCTTCTAGCCGCAGATAATGTCTGCGCATTTGGCTCCCAAATTCAGACGTTTTGTACCACCGAAGATCGACATTTAGAACCATTGGGTTTACTATATGTAATAGCAAATATTAATTATTCCTCTGCTGTTGTGAGGCTTTTGAGAAAACTAAAACTGCAGCAGCAATATGTGTAACGAGTTTTGGGTTTTAGCTAACATTCTCTTTCTTACTAATGCCACCTAGGCGCGGTTTCTGGCTGTTAGTTACGTTCTGTGAGCTCTACTTTATTAATGTGAGGATATCTGCAGTATATCACAACTCTTCTGATAGCGCGCAAACTAGTTAAAGCGAGCCGTAATGTAATGGCGCGCACACTAGTGAAAAGGTGGTCTTGTAGTCTGGAGCACCGCCCTACCAATCCAGAAGTTTAAGTCTCGTCCACACCTTCTTTTTCGCTTTATGTTGTTTTTGTTTCAGCAAATCAATGTGTTCATAACATATAAAAGCATTAACAGGCTAAATCAATTGTGATCACTGACGACGTTTCCTCACATTGCTTCTATTGATGTGAATTGATAATGATGAATTTATATGTCAAAGCCTTGTTTATATAATTGCATAAATGTTAACGAGCAGAGCTATTTGGAGCCTTAGCCACAATATAGATCTGGCTTCCGCGAGTTTCAAAATTACCGTACTTCAAAATCATTAAAGACCTGTATGCTAGCAACTTCATCTTCAAATACGTTTATTACCTGATCCTTGGCACTGGCTTCGCATTGGAAAAATTGTTTTCAGTGAGGTTGACGCAGTGAACCCCTTGTTGGAAGTCAGGGATGCTGGCAGGTGTCAAATATGGCTACTGTGTGGTTCTCCAGGTATATGTAATTCAATTCAATTTATTCAATGTCAAAACTTAAAATAGTTAATAAATAGTCTCAGATCATTAACTCTCTCGATATTGCCCATATTGATGTTGATGTTGAAAACAATTATTAAACGAATTTTCCCGTAATTTAGCTTAGCAATTTTTAGCTTAGGAATAATGTCTTAGAGGAGCAATTTATCAGTTTTTGTTAGAAATAACACGGTGTACAGACGGAAACAAAAAATTACAAACAAAAACTCGAGTAGAAGTCATAAAATTTTGCGAGGCAGCAGTGACCAAGGTACCCTCGTTCTGATGGGAGAGCCAAAACCGCTGGAAACTGCCAAGGTTCAACTTGTCAAATTTAAAAGTGCTAGAAATAAATTATCGTTCTGTGTGTATGAAATATCTAATTAGTGGTTTTGAATACGCTATAGCACATCGTACTATTCGTATTGCGCGACTGGCACACTAACAACATTAAAGCTCTGTATAACACTGAAAGTAAACATTGTTAGATATAAAAAGCATACACTATACCTTGTGATACTCTGAACGCAGTGTCTTATAAACTTGTTATACGTTTCCAAAAACTATGGCTATCAACTGACCATCCTTAGCTGTTTGATCTACAAGTTTTAGCGAATCCATTTATTTTGTGTCAACAGCAACAAAATCTGTTCCAGTGGTACTCAATTGAAACTAAACATTGATAGACACTAAAACCATACCCTATATCTTGTGATGCTTCCAACGTAGTGTCCTACAAGCTAGTAGAAAGTTTCAAAAAACTATGGCGACCCAACAGTGTCAGCGAAGTATCAATTGTCCATCTCTAGCTATTTTATCAGCAAGTTTTAGCGAACTCAAGTATTTTGCGTCAATAGCATCAAATCCTATCGGGTGGCATAACATTAGGTTCAAAATATAGGCTTGTGGATGCGACCAAAATTATGACAGTTTATCAATACCTTTACGCCACCGTATAACACTGTCTTATCTGGGTCGAAAACTATATCAGAACTAATCCTTTCAGTGATTGTCCTCAAGTTTGCGGAAACCAAACGAGAAACCTGACCGTAGCAAAAAACAAAATAATCAATCGATTTGTGTCCATGAAAGCTAGTAATTATTAGTTATGCTATAGGTTAATTTTTAATTAACCCTTTCATGCCCGAATTAATTTGTGTATCGTTCAATGTTTGCCAAACTCAAGCCTGCGCCAGCGATCGAACCCGAAACGTACGGGTGAAACTTGTGTACGCAAACCACTGAGCTAACTGAGAGCTGTTGCTCTTTTCCTTAAGGAACCTCACAATGCGAGCGAATAACAACACACGTTCAAACGTACGATATACGACAAACTCAGTAAACACAACGAGTCGCAATGTGCGTTGGGTCCATTTGGACCTAGTGGGCATGACACTATTAAATAAATAAATTTTTCCTTTTACATTTAGATTGACCTGCCATTGCAGTGCAACTACAAACGGCGCCGCACACAACATATAAAATATTCTAATTTCGTAACTGCTAACGCGTTTGTATAATTTTTAAGTAAAGTATATATACATAGCTTTTAGAAAGGAAAGCTATTTATCATCAGAACTATTTTAGTGGTAGTGGTTTACAGTGTACGAGCAGAAAAATGTCTTTTTGTTAGGCTCAGTCCTGCTTGGAGGCAATATTTGTGCTTACCAAGCAAGACGTGATGTGCTTAATGTAAACATTGGTGCACAGACCTATGTAAAATGAAAAATTATATCTGGATTGTAAAATAATTAAAGATATATATAGGAAAAAATCCAGGAATTATTTTATAATGCATGTGATACGAAATCAAAAGCGAATTAAGAACAATAGGAAAACGTGCGGAAAACAGAAACTGAAAAGTTGAGTACAAGCTAGTGTTGTGGTGAAATACTACGTCATATACAAACATTGCATGTTTAAAAGGAAAAGTCTTACATGACACCAAGCGTTGTGAAAAAAGATATAATAATATGCAGTAAAGAAATTACAAAAGCTAATTTTAAGCTGAAGTACAGATTTAGTGAAAAGCATACACAATTCAAATTAAAATCATAAATTACGAATAGTGCATGTGAAGTTTTCCCTTACAACATATATCCTGACGCTCCCAGGCTTCATGGGGTAGCCGGTGTCGGCGGCGAAGGTCTTGGGTGACTGTGACAAAATGTTGGGACTTCCGTCCACGCCACCTCGCGTCGCATGCTCAGTTTTGCCAATTTCATCATAATTTTTGCCAAATTTCCTCTATTTTTGCAAAAAAATTTGACTCCTCGCTAAATTATGCGCTCAAACTTGACAAGATATACTAAAGGAGATTCGAAAACATGACACGATTCCGTTCCATTGGACAAATCATAAGTTTAACTGCAAACATCGCACAAAACGGCGTACATTTGACACATGCTGCGTTGATAACTGAAATAAAATGCGTACGCCAAGCTGACAATGAGCTGAGGCTTACTTTTAGTATATTTTCGCAAAAATGAATTGATATTGAAACCAGACTGTGGTGTAGTACGAAAAACAGAACCTCCTGGAACAACAATTGATTCACTCTGTTGCCTCAACCATATATGCGGCTTATTTAAGTGAAATTTTTTATTAAAACTCTATGAGATGTGTAAATATGAGGTACAACTTTTTAGACCCAAGAACATGTGTAGACAACGAGTATCAAAATTATTAAAACCGCTATGCCATGGATCTGTCTCACTTCGGAAGCTGCACTGCATCCATCATATTTTCGCTTATATTTTCTTAACATAAAGCAGTTTTAGATGTACAAATTTTTACGTAGTCCTCAATGCGTTTAGGGCCACTCAATCCGATTTTCAAAATGTAGTTAGTCATCGTTAGCGGTGAATACTTACTGCCTTCTCAGGGGTCCTCAATGCGTTTAGCGCCGCTGAATAAGATTTTCAAAATGTAGTTAGTCATCGTTAGCTGTGAATACGTATTGCCTTTTCAGGGGTCCTCAATGCGTTTAGCGCCGCTTAATATGATTTTCAAAATGTAGTTAGTCATCGTTAGCTGTGAATACTTTTTGTCTTTTCAGGGGTCCTCGATGCGTTTAGCGCCGCTGAATCCGATTTTCAAAATGTAGTTAGTCATCGTTAGCTGTGAATACTTATTGTCTTTTCAGGGGTCCTCAATGCGTTTAGCGCCGCTGAATACGATTTTCAAAATGTAGTTAGTCATCGTTAGCGGTGAATACTTATTGCCTTATCAGTGGTCCTCAATGCGTTTAGCGCCGATGAATATGATTTTCAAAATGTAGTTAGTCATCGTTAGCTGTGAATACGTATTGCCTTTTCAGGGGTCCTCAATGCGTTTAGCGCCGCTTAATATGATTTTCAAAATGTAGTTAGTCATCGTTAGCTGTGAATACTTTTTGTCTTTTCAGGGGTCCTCAATGCGTTTAGCGCCGCTGAATCCGATTTTCAAAATGTGGTTAGTCATCGTTAGCTGTGAATACTTATTGCCTTCCTCAATGCGTTTAGCGCCGCTGAATAAGATTTTCAAAATGTAGTTAGTCATCGTTAGCTGTGAATACGTATTGCCTTTTCAGGGGTCCTCAATGCGTTTAGCGCCGCTTAATATGATTTTCAAAATGTAGTTAGCCATCGTTAGCTGTGAATACTTTTTGTCTTTTCAGGGGTCCTCGATGCGTTTAGCGCCGCTGAATCCGATTTTCAAAATGTAGTTAGTCATCGTTAGCTGTGAATACTTATTGTCTTTTCAGGGGTCCTCAATGCGTTTAGCGCCGCTGAATACGATTTTCAAAATGTAGTTAGTCATCGTTAGCGGTGAATACTTATTGCCTTATAAGGGGTCCTCAATGCGTTTAGCGCCGCTGAATATGATTTTCAAAATGTAGTTAGTCATCGTTAGCTGTGAATACGTATTGCCTTTTCAGGGGTCCTCAATGCGTTTAGCGCCGCTTAATATGATTTTCAAAATGTAGTTAGTCATCGTTAGCTGTGAATACTTTTTGTCTTTTCAGGGGTCCTCAATGCGTTTAGCGCCGCTGAATCCGATTTTCAAAATGTGGTTAGTCATCGTTAGCTGTGAATACTTATTGCCTTCCTCAATGCGTTTAGCGCCGCTGAATCCGATTTTCAAAATGTAGTTAGTCATCGTTAGCTGTGAATACTTATTGCCTTCCTCAATGCGTTTAGCGCCGCTGAATCCGATTTTCAAAATGTAGTTAGTCATCGTTAGCTGTGAATACTTATTGCCTTCCTCAATGCGTTTAGTGCCGCTGAATTCGATTTTCAAAATGTAGTTAGCCATCGTTATCTGTGAATACTTATTGTCAAACACAAAGCCCTTTTACAAATCGTTACACATAATATGAAACCACACTCGCTTCGTGTCACGCTCGCCTATGAGGTACTAGTACGGTGTTTGGCGCTGACATATATACGTTGAATTAGCAGCAACAACTGTCTGCAATTACAAGGAGTTGTCCCAATTCTTACATTGCGCTTTAAATTAATTTGTGCGGATATTTCAAATCACAGTTGATTCTTCATCAGCCTTGATAAAACATAATCGAGATGATCTCATATATGACATCTATCAGTCTTGTTTTATTTCAACAATAGAATATACAGTTTTATTTTAAAAATATGTTTTTAAAAAACTGACTATATCCACGTCGCTGCTTAAACATATGCTATTAATAACCTGTAAAAATTAACATATATACTTTTATGTGCAGAAATAGATCAAACGCATATTATAATTTATTAGTGAAAAACTTACGTTTGCTGTATTGACTCATGATCGCATCAATGTTTGACCCAGATGATGGTGTCGATCTGAATACAGAACCCCCTGTAAAAGCAGTGCATGACGCTAAATATTTGGTATTACCAATTGTCTTGATATAGATACTTGTCATTCAACTCCTACAATATTGATGTGCATTGAAAGTTAATGGCGTGTTTTTTTACTTCTGGATTTCTTCAAAAACAGTTGTAAACTTTATATATCTATCGCTATCTTTATATAGATCGTAATCTTTATATAGATCGCTGTCAATCAAATCTATAATACAAATATCCATTTAATGCTAATGGCCGTGTTTTTTGTAGTAATTTACACGGGGCGGTAAACCACGCAGATAGACGGTGGAAAATTAGTTTATTTTTATACTTTTTAACAAAACATATGGCATGATTTGCTAATCAAATATCTCTATTGGGTTGCCAAAATCAGTAGGAGAACGATTTTGAATATGAAACGAAAGGATGAACAAGTTAAAGCATATTGATAATATTGAGAATGATTAGAAATGTTGATTCATCATAATACTTACATTGTTGAGCGTTCTGAAAACAATAAGATTATGCATGTATCAATCCTACTCAGAGGCCAATATTATCAGAGTTTAGTAAGGAGGCCATGAAAAAATACGGCATAGTAATGAAAATGCGTTGCGTATGGACAGTTCACATTCACTACAGTGACTAAAGGTATCCGCGAAAAACGTTCTGTTCCAGATGCTGGAGGATGCCAACAACACATATTTTCTCAAAAATATTAGCAATCACATGAATGCCAATATTCTGTTTGAGGAATCATTGTACCAAATTTTTGCCAATTTTATTACAATAGCGCCAAGGGTGCAACAGGTTACTCGGACGTAAACGGGGCGCATTCATAGGTCCGGGGAGTGCAAAGTAAACATTACGCTGCCACTCATTTAGTTCAAAAGTAGAGAGACACCACCCAGCAACTCCTTTCAGTTGCCCCAATCTATCACTAAATTTAATGTAGACCCAATTATTGTTGCCGAAGAAAAGTTTACCAGATAATATTGCACAATTTTACCTAAAATCATGCGAAGATAGCATCTCCACTAATGCTTGTTTTGAAACACTTCAGAATTATATTTAATTCGGTACTTTAGTCGCACCTCAAAACTGGTTCTTGGAAGCTTCTGTCCTAAATAATAAGACCGTTATTGGTATTGCGTCTCAGTTGCATATTCTGTCGAACAGTCATTCAGCCACGACATTATCGTTATAAGTCTTATAGTTTATGCAAATGTTTTATCTTTAATGAATGTATTGTTGATTCCTGTACCGTCCACCCATGACATAAGATCAACGAATCTTACACTTTGTCGCACGCCAAGTTCGTAAAACAAATTCTCCTGATACTGTAGACAGAGATATAATATATATCATGTGACTTCTTTGATTTATAGCTGCAAAAGTTCATATGACTTCCTTCAATTGTCTGCCATCTTCATATCGCAGTTTAATATATCCCTGGAGTACTTCAGAATCGAAGAATGAACAGTTCTCGAATGTCCGTCCCAGTTTCTTCTCCCAAGATTTGGAAACTTATCCAGTTATAAATGGGCTTGTCAAATCAGGAAATTTTTCGAACTTGCGGCGACAATAACTCGAATAGGGGGGGAACATATAACAATACAAAAAGAAAAACAGATAACTATAAGACATATATAATGGTGGCTGAATAACTGTGGAGCAGGAGGTCAACTGAGACGCATCCAATAAGCATTCTTTCTTAGACGAGGCTTCCAAGAACCATTTACTAAATTCAATATTTAAAATATCCGAACGACATAAAATACTTCAAAAATTCATTTAAACTTTTTTCTTCCAATTCAAATTAAATCAAATCAACTAAACCCCTTACACCCCCCCCCCCCCCCCCACCAAAAAATTTTGGATTACGATAATTTGTAGAACAGAATATTGGGCATTTTCATGTGATTGCATTTTTTGAGAAAATATGTATAGCTCCAGCATCTGGAACAGAACGTTTAGCAAATACTTTTAGGTTTGGAAACTGTCCGTACATTTTTGGTCTCTATGCTCTATTTTTTCATGGCCTCCTTACTAAACTATGATATTCGGCCTCTGAGAATTAATATGAGTAATCTTATTGTTCAGAACGCTCAACAATGTAAGTATTATGAGAATGAATCAACATTTCTAATCATTCTCGATATTATCAATATGCTTTAACTTTGTTCATATTTTGGTTTTGGGTCTCAAAAATTTTGGTTTTGGCAACCCCGAGATGCAAGGAGATATTTAGTTAGCAAGAATGCATCCCGTATGTTTTGTTAAAAAAGTATAAAAAATAAACTCCCACCGGTCTCCTATCCGTGGTTTTGCGCCCCGTGTGCAACCGGCCATTAGCATTAAATGGATATTTGTATTATGATTTGATTGATATTTCACGTAATGCACTGCTTTTACAGGGGGTTCTGTTTGTAGATCGACACAGATCATCCAAAACATTGATGCAATCATGAGTTTTCAAATACACAAAATTTAACATTTTTCACTAATAAATTATGATATGCGTTTGGTGTACTCTGCACATAAAAATATGTTAACTTACCGGTTATTAATGGCATATGTTTAAGCAGCCGGAGCATCAAAATATAGTCAGTTTTTTAGAAACATATTTTGATTTTGTATATTCTATTGTTGAAATAAAACAAGACTGAATAAATGTCATATATGAGTAGTCAATTATGCTTCTGGAGGCTAAAATCTGATTTGAAAATATCCCGGCCACAAATTAATTTAAAGCGCTGAATGTGAGGAGTAGGGACAACTCCAACTGTTGCTCCTAATTGCAACGTAATATGTCGCCAAACACCGTACTGTAGTACCCTCATAGGCGGGGCGTGACACGAAGCAAGTGTAGTTTTGATATATTATGTGTAACGATTTGTAAAAGGGGTTTGTGTTTGACGAGAGTGAGGTATTCACAGATAACGATGGCTAAGATACATTTTGAAAATCAAATTCCAGCACGGCACTAAACGCAGTTTTGGAAGATATTCACAGCTAACAATGACTAACCATTTTGAAAGAGTGGGGGCGCTAAACGCATTGAGGGAAGGGCAATAGGGTCCTCACTGTAGTGAGACTAACTACATTTGGAGTAGCGGCGCTGAAATTTGACGTGGTGGGGCGGAAGGCAATAATCCTCACAGCTCCAATGTGACTGAGCCCCGCATTTTGAAAATGGGTTGGGCGGGCGGGAATTAGGAACCCATTTTTCGACCCCTGGAGCAAAAAGTATTCGCGGCTCACGATCAACTGGGCCCCGCCCATTTTTGAAATAGGGCGGGATTAAGCGGCGCTAAACTTGGTTTTTCAACCCCTAAAAAGGCAAAATCTCGTTTATTCACAGCTAAACGTGCATTTTGAAAATCATATTCGGCGCTAAACACGATTAAGGACCCTTTATAAGGTTGGGAGTAAGTATTCACCGCTAACAATGACTGACTCATTTGGAAAAGTGGTTTTATTCGGCGCTAAACGCATTGCAGACCCCTGAAAAGACGATAGTCACAGCTAACTAGTTTGAAAATCGGAATTCAGAAAAATTCAAATCGAGACCCCTGAAAAGGAGCGGAAATTGTCCACAGCTAACGAATCATACATTTTTGAAAATCATATTAACAGCTAAGAGGACCCCTGAAAAGAGGCGGGATCTCGCACTGGGCGGAATAATGATAACTACATTTGGAATTGTGGCGGGCGCTAAACGCATTGAGGAAGGCAATAAGTATTCACAGCTAGCAACAATGACTAACCACATTTTGAAAAATCGGATTAGCGGCGCTAAACGTATAAGGATGAAAAGACAAAAAGTATTAGGCTAAACGGAGAACGACTCACATTTGGAGATCGGTATTAAGCGGGCGCTAAACGGGACAAATTCCTCGCAGCTCGACGATGACTAGCTACGATTTTGAAAATCATATTCATCGGCTACAAGGAGAGGCAATAAGTATTCACCGCTAACGATAACTACCGATTTTTGAAAATTAGGGCGGCGCTCGGGGGACGCAATTTGAGGACCCCTGAAAAGACAATAAGTATTCACAGCTAACGATGACTGACTACATTTTGAAAATCGGATTGCAGCGGCGCTAAACTGCATCGAGCTGAGAAAAGACGAAAAGTATTGGGCTGAGCGAAATGACTAACTACTTGAAAATCATCTAAGCTCGGCGATCTTTTCGTATTCAGCAGGGCTGGGCGGAGGACTAGCTACCATTTTTGAGAAAAATCTTATTCAGCGGCGCTAAACATCGTCAAGAGGACCCAGTAAGAAGGCAGTAAGTATTCACCTCGGCGTGGTGTGACTACATTTTGATAATCCAGAATTGGCCTTAAACATTGACTACGTCAGAAAATTTGTATTGCTTCAATGTTGGGGAATTGTAACGAAAATATGATGGATAAGTAGTCCCGAAGTGAGACAGATCCCCACTGGCATAGCGGTTTTAATAATTTTGAGAAAATTTTTCATCTATTACAGTTTTCGGGTCTCTAAATTTGTCCTCGTATTTTAAGATCTCATAGAGTTTTAATAAAAAATTTCCGCTTGATGAGCCACCATATGGTTGAGGCGGACAAGTGGAATCAATTATTTGTTCCAGGAGGTTCTGTTTTTCGTACTACACCACAGTCTGGTTTCAATATCCGATCATTTTTGCGAAAATATACTAAAAGTAAGCCTCAGCTCATTGTCAGCTTGGCGTACGCATTTTATTTC
>JASANE010023744.1:0-34549 GCA_030248225.1 Trileptium ribeirensis
CCGCATGTGCCCAATCATCCCCCCTGTCTATAATTGCCTGGGTTTTGGCCACTGCATAAACATGTTGGAAATTTTACAATTTTCAAAACACCAAGATTTTACATGATTACACACAATATTGAGAACCTACGCAAACATGTTACACTACACAGCATATATGATGCTACACGAAGTATATACCATGCGTACACAATGTGATGGAACACATACAATACACATCACACAGTGGTTGTAAACAAACATGTATTGCACGTAGAGTAAACATATGACGTAAAACTTAGATTTCTATGAGAAATTCCCACCAAACATATTGTACCTTAGGCTTAGGCCTTATCAACCCTCGGGGAATGTTAGCAGAGAAGTACGATGAGTTGAGGGCTGTTGTAAACTCAGAAAGGAAGTTAATTTAACTCAGGAGAGAAACATTTATTCATGTGAAGTGAAGTTAAGGGCTTCGGCCCGTCGTGTTTGGGGTTCACGACTTAATACGTCCCCCGGCTTGACATGAACGAATTTATTGCTAAAGGGAAGGCATAGGTCGTTACAGTACCATATTATGCAAAAAATACTACTGTGCCCCAATCATCATCGAGCGATACCGGAAAAGCAGAATCGAATGCTCGAAGCAGTTCGTGGGTGATTTATACTGAGTGTCGGGCTACCAAACTGTCCCACTTCGATGCGAAGGTACATTACTTGCCAGAATGTTCGAGCAGGTGATTTGCGTTCGAGTCTTAAGCGTGCTACTCTTTGGTGGCGTAGTAGTTTATAAGCTAGTTTCGAGAGAGCTATAGTCATTTTTGACGAGTACATAATTAATCAACTATTAGAAATAGATGTTTTCCCTGGTTTAGCAAAAGTTCTAGTTCTCGTTGCAGTTTGTCATACCGAAACATGCTAAGTTAAGCAACTTTATCTATTTCCCACATTACGCTTTCTCTACTAGATGCTGCCCTGACATCGTCGAGTTAGCAGCCTCACTTAATTTTTATAAGTCCGTGATACTAATCTGTATGTAGTGAAGTACAAAAAGACGTCAAGAGAGTAAAGAAGTAGAATAGAGTGCAGTAGTAAAGTGAGATTAGGAAGGCCAATGGTTGCAGCATTATGTAGCTGTGAGAACTGGGTGAACATCTTTGGTCCTGCCCTTAGGAAATAGAGGTCGGCCCGGCCTAACCCGTAGCTACAAAATTTCAGCTCAGTGAGGCCCGCCCCGTTTGTATTCGAGTGTTTGCCTGTAGTTCGATACAAAGGCTACAGGCGATATAAAGATATAAAAATAAACCGGAAACGAGAGCGATAAAAATACTTAAAACGAGCTAATGGCTATATACTAATCATTCGACCTTTGACTACAGATGACAACGGAACGAAATTTATCGGGTAGGCCCGGACGGTGGGAAGTTGAGGTCGGCCCAGTCGTTTGTAATCAGGTCTCGGCCGTCCATGGGCGAAAACTGTCACTTCTAGCACGTAGCAAAGGATAAACACTACAACAAGTCTCAAGCAAGCAACAAGTCTAGATGCACTGAGCGCCGTACTGGAATTTGTGACACACAGATCGAATGATTAACGAGTTAACAGACAAAATAAGGTAGTTCTGGCTTCGCAATGCGGTTTTTACTCATAATTCCTTTATAAAAAATTGAACGTTCACAAAGTCAACAGCATACATACGTATACCACCATAAAACGCAGCTAACATTTTTGTCCTAAATTAAACCTGTCATTTCCAAACGGTAGATGATAAAACAGAAAAATTTACGCAAAATAGTTATCAAAAAATCTGTTCTTCAATGGCCGATATTATGGTGATATTTAGGTAATATAAAATTTGGGTAGATCATGTGCTAGGAAAATCTGAAGCGAACCGAATTATTACCAATTCCTAGTTGTAAATACAATAACGCTAGTCCAAAACCTCTTATATTGACGCTACCCTCATACGCTTATACACTCATAGTGTTACTCGCTTTATAATCATTACTACCAGTTGATATGCCATCAAACCATTGAGCACTTTAACTCACCAGTTTTGGCTTACAAAGTTGTATACAACTTCATAGTCCGAAGTGATTTTGGCCTGGAAAATGGGTATATATTGCTCAAATACTGAAGGTAAACGGAAAAATTTACAGTAGGCAAATAATTTTACCTGTATGTGCCGCGCTATGATCGCATCCATTTTTAAAAAATTTTCAGGAACTTACACCAACCGGTATTGAGTTATATAATGTTGCGATATAAATCACCTTTTAGTACGGTATATCTTAGCTAGGCAACATGATAATGCATCTTACGGTAAAAGCTAAATAAATTTATTTAGTAATAATGATAAACGACGTTTTGCTAAGTTTCTGTTATAATATATCATCTTTTAGTACCGTGTATTTTAGTTAGGCAACAATGATAATCTTATGGTAAAAGCTAAATACATTTTGTTCAGTAATATTGATAAACGACATTTTGCTACATTTCTGTCGTTTCTTACCGATTACCTGTTAGCGATGGCCAGACAATGATAGCTATTTTGAATACGTATTCTGTACAGCTACATATTTTGCACACGTTACGATATGCCGTAAAACTGATTGTAGGATTATAGTTTTATTGCTGAGTCAACATGCGCCGCTGGTAAACACCAAACGGTAATAATTTTATTTTTCAGTGATGCTATGTAGAATTTTTCTTTGGTGCTAGATGGTGGTTATCTCGATAAATTTATTGTATGTTGCTTTCAGGAACAATCTATTACGTCCACTTTCTACAAAGACAGGAGCAGCAGAAGCTTCGTGCTGGGATTGAGCGAGATCTCGAGAGTCAGTGTCAAAGGCTTGAAAATTTGCGAATGCTTCAATATCAAAAGGAACTTGACAGTTTGCTTCGAAACACTGAAATAGGCCACGATGCTAGTGCGAGTAATCGCCATAATGAGTAGTTAATTTTGTTACGAATATAACTAGACTTGCGACGATTAATAGATATTTAAATGCAGAAATGCACTATATTATATTGAGAAAGCGTAATACAAAGCAGGCAAATGTATATAAAGACAATTTGTAATTATTGGAGTGTTACCATAAACCTTAACTTTACTACGAATGTGCAGTTACAATGAGCGCGAAATCATAACAATTAAACAATGCGACAAGAACTTGAAACGGAGAAAGTAAAAAGCCGAAAAGGTAAAAAGAAACGCTCCAGCGATGCGGTATTATTAGGTAAAGACTCTGAGGAAATGCCGAATTCAGCAGCTGGTATCAGTGCTGCAGTTGTCATAAAACGAAATAAACTATCAACACAGAGTAAGCCTAAATTTTGCACTGATAGTTCGACTAAGTTGCCGATCGAAAAAGTCTGGTACACACAATCTCTTGCTGCCATGGAAACATGTCCTTCCGCCTCGAAATGTAAAAACAAAGAAAAATCTAATCGAAAGCGGCTAAATCAAACAACTGATACTGCTATAACTGACGATGTAAGGAACGATGTCGGTCGAACAAAGATTCGTAAGGTTGTGTCTAATAAAAACGTTGCCAAAAAAAATTTACCTAAGATATCTTCGTCTGCAGCCAGCGACGAAGTCACTACACAACCGAACGATGCCATACAATTCCCAGAGGATGAACTTGGGAAACAGTTCTATCATAAAAAACAACATGTGCAACAACGGCGGTTTGAAATGGATGACATTATCACTGATGCTGAGCTATATTCTTTGTCTGAACACGAATTACGAGAACGCATCCGAGCGTGGCGGGATAGCGATGGCCTTACACGAAAAATGGCCGACATTATCCTGATGAAGCATCGACGATACGCGAAAAGACAAGAGAGCAAGCTCATAAAGAAAACAAGTAAACAAGTAAGGAGTGATGAAATGCGAACAGTCTGTTATCAGGTATTTTTATAGCCTCCTGTCTCAAATCGTTTCTTTGAATATTTCTTAAACTCTTGAATTTAATGTGAAGATCAATAAATTTATGAATGTGTTCTTTATAACATGACCAGCGGTTAAATATATTGCTATCATGCTCTGTGTGTGTTTTTGTATGTACCATGTGTGTCCTTCTATGTACCACGAAAATATCTGCAGCGCTAAGATTGTTGGATTTACTAACACAACGCTATATTCTATGAATAAAAACCCTCAATAAGTGTGGACAAGGTCAAAAAATATGATTCAGCCCAACCATAAAAAGATTGAAACATTTTCATCTACGTTTAAAAACACCGAAATATCAAAATTTGTAAGCTAGCTAATTGGTTTCTTGAAACTTGAAATCAAAAGTTATTAGTTTAGTCAAAATTTGTAAAGATGTACAGATTGGTTTTATAAAAATCATGTAACGATAATCCACGAATAGCCGCGAAACAGAGGTCATCACTTACTTTAACCAATCTCTGTCGCCTAATGTATTTGATACTATATGTTTATTTTGCGCGTACATTGTTCGCAGCTCATATCCAATCATTTAAATGTATGTCTTAGGGATTCCCGGCTGGTCGGGCCGATTATTTTAATCAATTTTCAATTTTTCGATGTCTTGGCGCACGACATCGGTTTTTAATCCATACATTGTAGTCGATGAAAGAATAGCTACGACATTGTAAGGCTTAGTTGAGAATAACTTCGGTAGTTTTCTGAATGTAACACAACCACATTGAGTGGTAACATAATGTATATAACATTGCGTGTTTATAGTCGGTAAGCGTTTTTGCTGTCCCGTGATTACTTGTAGGTTGTTTTTGGGTGCATCTAGTGCAATTTTAAATCTCTCGAACACTAGCGATGTAGTCTATTTTGAGAATTTTAATTAAAGCAGTCATTTTTCTCTTTTATTTTGAACATTTTATGATCTATCTGATCGAGCGTAATTTCGTATGATTCGTAACGTGACATAATATGCTGGCATGATAATTTGTGTAAGAAATTGCAGGGTTGAACCCAATTTTTTGCCCAATTAATTTCTGGCATTACCTAGTAGGCTAAACCCAACGGTAAATGTGTTAATTTTGTTTATAGTTATTATATAATAATAATTATTCATTCTATTACTGTATGAAGTACAGTTACAATCAGAATTAAGTGCATATAAAATCGAACGCAGACGAAATCGAACGAAAACGCAATCGATCGATCTTCTTTTAAACGAAATTCGTTAAATTAAACGCGAAGTAGCATTTTTTATTAAAATATTTTTTATTTCAACACAATCGAAATTAGTTAAATTAAACGCGAACTAACATTTTTGTTGAATTATTTTTTTATTTTGGCGCAACCGAAGTTCGTTAAATCAATCGACTTTCGTTTAAACGATCGATTTTTGTTTAAACGCAAACGATCGAAATCGAACGAAGCTTCGATCGATTTTTGAGCACTTAATTCTGATTGTAACTGTAGATGTGTATGTCCTGGCTGCTGGGTATTTATACCTTATGTGGATGTGTACTACTAGTTATTAAACTTGGCACAGTAAAATGCCGGTTATCCACAAAGCGAGGGGAAACGGAGCGAGTGTGGCTACTCTGCGCTTATTGACCATTTTGTCGTTCCAAATTCAGGTCCCTAAGCCCGCTTAAAGTCCCATGATAGCAATTATACACCGGCAATACTTCAATGACAACGCTACGGTCATTTTAGTCATATATCAAAACCGAAGAACTCTTTATTTCTTCTTCCAATGACCAAAAAGACAAAAACTTTTGAAATTTATAAATCACAAATTTTAAGAAAAATTATAATTTGAAGAGTGATTTTTACGTAGTAGGGCCCATTGCCTTATTTGATGCATACCATGCAAATACAATTGCTTTTATCGTATTTAGCAACGCTAAAACCTATAGACACGTTCGATTGACCTACATACATCTATATTGGAAATGTGGCGAAATTTGACTATTTTTGGTGCCAAAATTTACCAAATTTTGCTCCGCCACCGTCCTGCACGGTTAATAACTTAACCTATATGATGTTAAACAATGAAACCAAAATGTTTAACGGTTTAAATAACATTGTAATACCATAGTTCAACCCAACAAGCAAAAAACTTGCTTTGTAAAAATTTTGAAATTTTCACTTTTGGGAAATTTTTATACTTTGGCTCATAGCTCGAAAACGGCAGCTCTGACAAAAAATTCATAACGGCAAAGGTGTAGCTCTCGATGAAAGGATTCTTCGTTTTTGCTGCAAAGCTGTCTCCAGACATAAGTCTCGAAAATAGATATATACCCGGATGGCCAAATTTAAAAAATGTGACCATTGACCTCTTTGGGGCTCATTTTGACCCGGAAGATGTAGTTGGTGGTTTTAGCGTCTAATGAAAGAGCACAGACTGAATTTATGATCAAAACAAAAAACGTCTAAGGATCCATCCATCCGGCGCTGAGTTGTGATCTCCACAGACGGACAAAAAAGAAATTTTGCGATTTTTTGTATTATATCGGAAACATGCTGCATAACTTAATAATAGCCCCTAAAACATCGCGAAGCATGATATTGCTGTGGAGTGTCATAGTTGTTTCAATAGTAATTAGTGCAGCTTGTTCTCGATATTGAACAACCGTCATATATGGTATTGTCGGTCCTTGCTATTGCACAATGTTCAGCTCGCAATAATTTATACCGACATGGAAACTTTGATCAGCATTGCTTTGTGAATCGTGACGACTATTTACATCGCCTAAAACGTGATTAACACTTACTGAAACAATACGTTCCTTTTATGCTTATTTATTTTGTGTTTTCACAATGTGCCTCATCAGTTTTGTTCAGATTTGCTTCCTTTGCCGTAAACTTGGCCATACCATCGCACAGTGCACAACGAGCGATGGAGACGTTGAAGCTGTAGCTGGCACGTGTTGCTACAAATGTGGCGGATTCGATCACACTTCTGCACGCTGCAATATCAAAACAAAAGGTAATGTTAAGTATTGTAGCACTCCTGGATTCCAGATAATAACGCTGAAGTGGTTATAGTAGTTACTCAATGGTATTTATTTTTGGTGCACGTAAGGAGTAGATTTACATAGTCACAATGTGTAAAAATTATTATATTTTAAAATTTTAGATGCATAAAAGTGTACGGAAATAACATCATGTTCGCGAACCATCCGGTAAAAATTATGATCTATTGTTCAAATACTATTCCCTAAATTATTCTTGATGTCGTCGCTAATTTTTCACAGAGAAGTTGCTTTTATTTCTGTGGGTTTCGGGTAGTGTAGTCCAATGCGTGGTTTGTAACATTAAATCGAAATAATTATTGCATATCTTGTTTGTGTCCAAACAATACATATATTTTCATTGTGTCAAAGTGAAAATTTGATTCAATTTCTAGGAAATGTATACTCAGCAGACTACTCATAAAGATATTATTTTAAATCATTTGATCCGAGCGGCTTCGATTTTATTTCATTCTTGTAATCTGGTGTTCAACTCTTTGTGCAATCTTATCACTTGCTTGTCGCATCCCACGTGCAGTTTACGTTTCCGCGGTTGGCACATGTTGTGGCTGCAGTCATCTGACATCTAGTGTAATTCTTGTGCTAGTACGTACACCTTTGAGTACTATATTCACCAAAAATCGCTTTCGGCTTTAGAGCCTATCGCTGCGTATTTTTCAGGCTAAACAACTGTTACGTGGATAACAAGATGCCGTGAAGAAATTTTCTCAAATTTGCTTCTTAATTTTGTGTGAAGTCCCATTTTAACGGTAATCCGGAAGACGGCAGTGACTTTCTGGATTCTCACTAGGTCTCTATGAGCTGAGGACTCGGCCTCTACGGCACCTAGTTTTAATTTTGTTGTCAAAAATTATGACCACTGGCCTCGTGCCACTCCAGCTATTAGTAAATGTTATATAATATTAAAGGCAATTTTCAGGCCATTTTAATGGCAATTGTAGATTAATAAAGAAACGATTGCATATAATACTTATTTCATGCAGCATCATGACAAAAAGATGTTTACACCAAGTTCAGGTCTATTTGAGGAAACTCCAATTGCTACGCTTTCTCCATATTAGTTATTCATGATTTTGTTAAAATAACTGCTTAGATGAAAAATCACTATTAATTAATATAATCAGCATTACCACGAATGGTTGTGACAAAAGCGCTGTTGACGCTTGTATTTGTGCAAGGGGACATGTAATACGGAAAAATAGCGATGCTTTGATTCTAATGTTAGTGATTCCTGTAAAATGACGTTTCAGAAAATAAAAAAAATTAGTGATACCAAGAGTGCATTAGGGAAGAGTATGACACTTCCCTGCATTCACATGTTAGCATGTGTCTGATGATACGGGCGTTTGCAGCCTGACCCCCAATTTCTGAAGGGGAGGTCGAGATGCCCCGACAGGGGAGGGGACAGGCTGAAAACGCCCATATCTTCAAAGACGGGCTAACATATGAGTGCACGGAGGTGCCATAATCTTCCCTAAATGCACAGTTGGTGATACAGGCTAAAAGTATCTGGGGTGTTTCCAACACATTGTCTGTTTTACGCAATGATTTATCTTGTGACTAGCCGTAAAGAAAAAATGCCGTTATGTTTGGGCGTGTTTTGGAATCGCAGGTTAAATTTCACGCTTTAGATGAGTATTCGTTGGTAAAATTTGCATTCAGCTCACCCTTTCTATGCCACTGGGTATATTTGCCTCTACCAGATATTTCAAATTTCAGAATTTGCGTTCGCAAAATGTTTTGTATGCAATCAAGTGGGACATATCGCCCGTCAATGTCCCGATAATCCCAAGGGCGCTTATCCGCACGGTAAGATACGGTGTAATTATATTCGCTGAATAATAGATGAATATTAATTTTTGAAGTCTGTTGTAGGAATGTTCCGTTTCCGGCCGTCTACGGATGCTAGGACTGTGATACAAATTTGAACACTTAAAATATAATATTGCTTATAATCAGGTAATGCTCCCAGGAATTTTTAAAGCTGTAGCGGATATTCCAGATGTTGTATAAAACGTAATGACGGGCAATTAGTGTTTTGCTCCAACTGTAAATAACACAAAATGGATGTCAGGTGAAACCTTCACGCCTAATAGGCTAAAACTTGTGTTCAAACCGATATTGCAGTAATCGCATAAAATAAGTGTCGCGTTTCAATACAACTACGACAATGGAACAGAAATAGAACATAATTTACAAATTATCGACCAAGTCTCGAATAAATTTTTTTTTAATTTTGCTAAAATTTCTTCAACAAGATTTGAAATGTTACGAATGCATATCGCACAAGCGTAGAGCAAACATCAAACGAACAGCACTTTCTGGCGAATACTGTACGCAAATTATTGAATTCGGGATGCAGATATAGTGTACATGCATTTCATTATCCGGTATTCATACTGGTTATGTCTGTTGATTCGGGGAAAACGTGTTGAGTATGGTTAATCAAGGCTCAGTACTTTCTGAGTTCCTGACCACGCCTGTGATTCCCAGAAAATGATTTAAGCAAAATACATCCATTCTAAGCGTTTCGAATTATTGGGCCTTATATATTATCCTTTCTTGACCAAAAAGACTAAAAACCAAACGAACAGAATCTTTCAAAACTCAGAAATTGCTATCTGGGAAAATTAGAATTTGAAATGTCATTTTCCACGTCGTACCTGTCAGGGTTCATCTACTTGACGTAACTACAGTTACTCATACGAAATGACTTCCGATCGCATTTCGATCTAGACATGGTAGAGCTATGAGCGTTTGGCTGTTTGGAGATTTCGACTAGACTAAAATTAACAAAATATATATTTTTAGAATGAATATAAATCTCGAGCGAGCGACAGTTGCGTATGGCGAGTAATGTACCTTTTATCGTATTCAGCAACTACGAAACCTATGTGCCTATTGTAGCCTTGTATGAACAACTAGAATGAGAAAATGACAAATTTTGACTATAGCGTCGGGTAGCAAAACTGAGCATTTTTACCCCTTGTACACAAACGGCCAGAAATAAAAGCAAATTGTTCACGAAAAATTCGCGAATAGCACATCTGCTAGTTTTTTTGCAGTGTGCTCGCGAATTGGTTGCTCATATTTCTGTCCATGTTGTCGTGTGGCGCTGTGGTTAGAGCTCAGGTCTCACAATCATGAACGAATATGTTCGAGCCCTCCTATGCTGATAATCTTCTTGAGCATGTGACTAAGGTTAATGTTGCTACAGAGCATCCACCTGTAAAATGGATACTACCTTGCTAATAAAAATTTTCCGTGTCGGAACTGGCTTCCCTTCACGGCTTGTGCTTTGCAACTCTGGGTTCGATTGCCACGAAACAAGAGATAAGCACCCGCACCCTAGATATATTGTGGGGACCTTTATTACGTTTAATTAATTCCTATGCGTACTTGTAGCATACCATGGGGGAACGACGTAGTCAATCTCTACGACATCAATAACACTATAACCCTACGACATCAATAACTATAATTTTAAAATTTCAATTTTTGATGGGTTCGCTTTCCGCATCTTGGGGCGACGAAAGATATGCTTCCACTAATGGTGCGCGAGCATGGTACATACATTCGTTGTCGCCTTACGTGCGAGCCAGCAGAGAGCAAACTGCGACCAAGCTATAAAATTTGGAAGCAATATTTTATTTTCCTCGACCATGTTACGAGCGAGCAACGAACGGGCAACAAGCGAGCAGTGATCAATAAATGAGGCGAGTACTGTATATTAGGAGCCAAAATCCACCTATACAAACTGAATTGCCAGATGGGCATTGGATTAAAAAATAGTTAAACCCAAACAATCCATGAAGACATCCTGCTGTCATCCTACGTTAATTTAGCAATGAAGTGTTCGATTTTGGCACAAATTTCCACGTGTTGATAACATAACCTGAAATATAGCCGAAACATTATTACTATAATAGTTTTCTACCCGATAGAGTAAGGGGTTAAGTACTAATACCTAGTGCTAAAATCAGAGGAAAGTTTACTATAATCCTCGTTTGTAATCGAGCCATTTGGTTAAAATATCGACTACAGTTTACGATCGATTCAAGTTTGCTGTAAACTCTGACAGCGTAAATAAGCAACTACACTCGTTTAGTCACATTCGAAGTATATTTTTGGCTAAATTCAGCGAGACAAAATCTGCCGGCAGTTGTGATTCTCAGTAACTTGCCAGCGAACGGGCCGAATTGTTAAAAATTTAGCAGTTAATGTGATCTTAAATGGGATGATTATTCAACATGACTGATTTTGCTCCAATTTCACAACCGAATTATCTTGTCACATTGACATGTTTGTAATTATATTAATATTATTGCGATTCAAGAAGAAATTTGCGGAAAATATTAAGGCCCAAGTCGCCCCAAATTTTGCTGTCATCGTTTTATGTACATTAGCATGACGCACGAATATGACTAAATTTTCCACAAAGTATGTAACATTACCTGTCCTAGTGTGTGTTAATTTAATTTTGGTCCAAAATATGCTCCAAATGTCTAGTTTCTTGCAATACTCGCTATTACACTGCTTTAACACGGTATATCCAATTTATTGACTATACTCTCTGTTAATGTTCGGAATCTTTCAAATTTTTGACAGCAATACAGTTACAATCAGAATTAAGTGCTCAAAAATCGACCGAAGTGTCGTTAGATGTCGATCGTTTGCGTTTAAACGAAAATTGATGGTTTAAACGAAATTCGATTAATTTAACGAATTTCGATTGCGTCAAATTAAAAATAAAAATTTAATAAAACATGCTAGTTCGCGTTTAATTTAACAAATTTCGATTGTGTTGAAATAAAAAATGTTATTTTGCGTTTAACTTGACGAATTTCGTTTAAACGAAGGCCGATCGATTGCGTTTTCGTTCGATTTCGTCTGCGTTCGATTTTATAAGCACTTGATTCTGATTGTAACTGTACATAGACATTCCGTATCATGGACAACCATGGAAAGTTTACAGAAATGCTGTTAAAAAGATATCAACAAAGAATGCATTAATTTGATGTATTCAAATAAGCTTGTTCATCGTTCAATTAGAAAAATTTCAACAAAAAAATTGTAGAAAGAACACATCGAACGAAAGTAGTCATTATCGGTTTCTATGTGGATACGTAAATGCCAAGAGAAGTAGCAGTGTACCTTAAATTCTAAATTTTATATTTTCGGTTTCCCTCTGGATACTTAAATGTCACGAGTAGTAGCAGTACACCCTAAATTCTAAATTTTCTGTTATCGGTTTCCATATGAGAAGTAGCAGTCTACTTTAAATTCTTAATTTTCTATTGTCGGTTTGCGTCTGGATATGTAAATGTCATGAGAAATAGCAGTCTACCATAATTCTAAATTTTCTATTATCGGTTTCTATCTGGATATGCAAAGTCATGAGAAGTAGCCGTCTACCCTAACTAAATTTTCTAATATCAGTTTCCACCTGGATACGTAAATTTCATGAGAAGTAGCAGTCTACCTTAAATTCTAAATTTTCTGCTATCAGTTTCCATATTAGAAGTAGGAGTCTAGCCTAAAGTCTATAAGGTTTCATTGGCCCTATTTTAGTCCATGATCACTGATTGCTCTACGAGCTTCGTTAAACATACCGCAGCAGTTTATAATGTTGGTGTTATATATTAATGTAGCTTAGTCCTTTTATTATATTTCAGGTGGTTGTTGCAATCTGTGTGGCAAAATAGATCATTTGAAGCGAGATTGCCCTCGTGTGCTGCCAACAGGTTAGTCGTTATGCTTTTTACTTATGTACATTTTACTTTTGTTTACTTATATTGTAACGTCAGTTAACGGTTTCGAAAAAATACAGTAATATTGTGTGATTCGACTCTACATAATTTGTCTGAACGGAGAATGTGTACTGTACTCGCTATTGTCCCACTTATCATTTGCCCGAGTTTTCGTTCTATGACGGTTACGGTAAGACGCATAACCTAGGAAGCTGTATATAAGATCTTGGCAGATTAACTATGCATGTCGTCTGATTGCTGTTCAGCAGTGAAATTGCAGCAAAGAATTGTCGGTCCAAATCGGAATTTTTTTATTTTAAAAATTGAGCTGTGTAGAATGTTATTTTCTCACAAGCAAGTTGCGAGTGACCAACTAGCGAACAAGTAACAAGCAATGAATGGGCAGCGGTCAATTGTGGCGATGGCGGCACTGTACGTGTGTGTTGTTGATCGCTTGTTTAGTGAGGAGCCTTAGGAATCCGAACAACAGCGCCGAAATGTACCTCAGTTATAGGTGATGAATTTGGCTTCCAATTTAATATTCCGGACACTATTTCTCGTCCTTAACTGACGCCTTAAATGGTAGAAATCCAACGTCCCTGCTAAGCCTCTAGTATTTCAATCACCTGCATGGTTCAAGCGCTACAACTCTGTTCATGATCGAATCAAAACATCGCCAAATTTGAGTTTGAAGAGCCAAGAAGCCGTGAGTTTGAGCAAGTAATTTATTGCAATATTTTGCATTTGCACTATATTACTTGCAGATGAAGAAGAAATTGAGATGACACTGCCTGCTGTAAAGGTCAACAGCCGCTACAGTGCCGACGATGACACCGTTACTACTGAAAAGCGTAAAAATAAAGTGCGAAAAATCGAATTCTAGATGAAACACTAAACTCTCTTATTTTCTTGTTATGTATTTTAGAAATAAATTGATAATGGTTTTATTTTTATGAAATTTCTTTCCATATATCTAATTCAAAATCATTGAAATACCTCCAGGTCCATTTTTATGAAACCGTTAACAAATAAAAATGAATGGTAATGAATGGCTGGTGAAGAGCTCAATGGTTTCTAAATAATGGTTTTTTGACTATACATATTAAATCTATCGCAGTGAAAAAATTCAACGCACATACTGCCCGAATTTTGTAGATGCAGCAAAATATCTTACCACTGGTTGTGTCAAACTACACTAAGCATGTTAGTGAACTCATGTAATTCACAATTTATTGACGTATCTAGTAAGTACAGTACCCGCCAAAAATGACTGTCGCTCGCTCGCGACTCGCTGGACACTCGCTCGAAATAAAATTTGTTCTAAAAATAGAATATGCTATTAAGTTAAATAGTTTCGAAATCTTGATCGAGCCACTCGCTCGTTCAAAATGCGACGGTCATTTTTGGCGAGTACTGTAGTTATGATGTTTTCAAATAAACGCTGTATATTTGCGAAATGGCTACAGAGCTATAATGAATCGTTAGTAAATTGCAATAATTAGATAAGTTTCTAATATTGCTAACATTGCGTTCTATCCGATTTGCACGCGTAAAATATAGTGTTCACACTGCATCCTGTCCGAAGTCCGATACAACGTGCACAATTTGACCGGATCTGAATCTGATGGCGTAGCTCGAAAAGATACATATACACATACACGCTTCTGCAATAGGGTGTTGTTGGATCGGATACAGTCTGCACACGACCTAAATGTTTGCACCCTGATCCCCATACAAATAAAAGAGCAAGATTATGCAGTTCGCGAGATGCATGAGTTAATTTTGAAAGCAAAAATTTTGTTCCAAAGTCCTAAGACCTTTGCATTTGAGTTGTTTTCTCAACATAAAAATAGTCAATACTGCAATTTTATAGAAGTTGGTAAAATAAATATAAATTAGGAGGAGTTAATATTTGGGATTCTAAAAATACGTCATAAGCAGGCTTGGTTTTTTGCCGAAAAAGTTAATCTGCAAATTCTACTTTCGGATTTACCAAATTTATGATAGTAATCTGAATAATAGATCTGGACCATATCATCTAGTGGCCGGACGTTATATCATTAAAAAGAACAACTTAAGGGGGTAGGGCGGCAGCTTTAGGCTTTTATTATAAAAGGTTTGGATACATCTTAGTCAATGCGGTTAATCCGGGCAGAATGGTATTAAGGACGTTTGCTCATATAAGCAGATATTGCACAACATAGGTATGTAGATTAGTACATTGTCATGTAATATTGAGAACGACTGCATTTCATTTACGCCCATAAAGTTATATTGACCGTAGTTCATAGGTGTCGATAGGGTGCCATACACCACAAAAGAGTCGGGCCCACTCTTCAAACCGAATCCACCTTCCACACACTCAACGCTTTGTGGAGATTTAAGCAATATTGGTTGGAAATTGGCAAAAAATGATGAAACTAGGAAAAAATTATCGCAAATTAGCAAAAATTGGGGGAATTTTACTAAAATTGGAAAAAATTTTCAATTCCTAAACATTGCAAAAATTAACACCCCCTTCTCCGCGCAATTACTATCTACCCCCACCTAAGTCGAGGAAGGTTTGACATCTATGCCATACGGATCTAAATGCAAAATAATGGACGCCGTCCTTCAGTACCGAACCATATATCAAATCGTTAGCAAAGTATACATAATGATGAAGAGCTACCATTTTTTAACAAACAGTTCCAGAAAATTTTTTTAGCTCTGTTCGTAACAAAGCAACCACAGGGTCAATTGCTGTCACCCGATAGATGAAGTAATACAAAATGACCCTTTGCATCACATGCTCACAGGAGCGAAGAGGATTATTGCGCTGGGGCTCGGACCCATCGGAGCGTCACCGATCCCCCTATTGAGGTAGCCTGATCCCACTTCAAACTCCATGCTCCCCCTTCCCGCGCCGAGGGACCGTGGATAATATTGGCAAAAATTGAGGACATTTGCCAAACACTGGGATAAAATTGGGGTCATTGGCAAATATCAGGGAAAATATTGAGTCCCAAAAAATTTCAAAAGTGCTTCCTGTGACGACCTCCCCACCGCCGACCGGCTGATCCCATGTGGGAGTGCCTAAGGCCTCCCCCTCTCACGAAGTATCCGCTATCCGCCCCGGAACTTCGTGCATGAATGCGTTTCATGTATCGTGCGTGGTGCGCGCTCTAAACGCTTCGAATTTAATCGGTACTGATGTCACCGGGGTATAACAAATATAAGGCCGTGTTCACATTACGTCCCAACGTATAATCCGATCCGTTCCGATTCGAATTTGCACGCGCAATTGTTTCAGATTCGCACCGAATTGTAGGCACGCATCCCCAGACTTCTGCTTTAGGGGATCAAGCCAAATTCACTGGAGGGTGCAAGTCCATTTGAAGGCGTGCAAAATGTTTTTATATCTAAAAAATATAAATGTTCCTTTACGTAAAATTTACACAGCGTTTGCCTAAGTAAAACATAAGCGAAAATATGTGCACTAAAACAACTTAGGACCAAAAGAACCAAATGCAATAAAATTTTCACAGTTTATAGTTGTTGGTAACAAATGAAAATACACTCCGTAGCGTATGGATTTGAAATTGATATTTTTAAGTATATATATTCTCAGGGAGGACGGTGAACACAATCTTAGGAGGATGGGCGTCGCGCTGGCTACGTGCCTTAGAATCGGATGATGTGGTGTTAAAATAGATATACATACACACACGTATACGGCAGGTATAGAGTCGTGTCGGGTCGGATGGAATGTGAACACGGCCCAAGTTTGGTGACAATCAATCGGCATACATAGTTGCTTGCCTATCCAAATCCACGTGCAGGCTGCTACGTTAAAGGTGAAGTGTCACCCAGTGGTCAAAAAATGGAATTACTCTACACTTTTTCTAACAAACTTCCATAAATCTTGTGAATTGTGAAATCGTACTATCAATACTTTCAGTTCCGACACGAACCAATCCGAAACCTCATAACGCAACATGGATTTACCCCTGGCGGTTCTCATATATGCTGTCAGGATTCATTTTATATCTATTGGGGAACCAACAGTGTAAACTGGCAGTTACCTGTTTCCCTGTTGCTGAGCTCTGTGCGCAGTGCCAACAAGTCAACAATAACAGATATAAATACAAAAATTTGAAAAAACCAGCATTTTACGAATTCAACAGTTTTTGTCGTTAGTTGTTGACAATGGCGGATATATGAGGGACATATATCCGGCCCCATTTGGGATATCTTAAAAAATTTTGGAGCCCACGAGGAGGCGTGAAGAGTAAATTTCATTTTCGATTTTTATAAATACATTTCCATTCAGCACATTGATTGCACGATAAGGAATATTTCGCGCCCTCCAGACCGCAAATGGCATGAAAAGTGCCTAGCTGCGCGTGCGGCAACAAATGTGGTTGTTGAGGGGTTCTTTTCCATTATCCGCAGCCCGCGTGCGTTTGCTCAAAAATGGTCAGATTCTGGAAATTTTGGTATTTTTGTGATACTCGAGACCTCCCTGATCATTTCAACCAAAAAATAGTATTTTTAAAAGTTTAATTTTTCGGGTCCCAAGAACCCCCTTGGGAACCCAAAAATTTTTTTCTTAAAAAATAGATTTTACCAACCATTCGACGCTGCTTGACAAGCTGAGACTAATGGTGTTATTTTTAATCGGATCCTAAGTTATGGCCAAAAAGTATCGGATACTGAAAGGCTCAGCAACTGAACAGTTTGGGCCATAACTTAGGATACTTTTATAAATAAGTTATAAATTATTGTAAATAAGTTATTATAAATTTATAACGCGTTAAAAATAAAATCATTACACTCAGCTCGTCAAGCCACGTCGAATGGTGGGTAAAAATCCAATTTTTAAGAAATAAATTTTTTGGGTTCCCGCGGGGAGCCTTAGGGCCCGAAATAATCAAAAATTTTTAAAATTCTATTTATTGGTTTAACTGAACAGGGGAGATCTCGAGGATCACAAAATACCAAAATTTTCAGGATCTGACGATTTTTGGGCAAAAGCAGGCTGGGGGAGGTAATCAGGGGCGGACCCAGGGGGGGGGATAGGGGGGATATATCCCCCCCACCAGAATTTTTTGGAAAAATTTTTTAATTCCAATTGCCAATTTTTTTAATTGCCAATTCGTTAAAGTGAGTTCAAGCACTATTGCCTTGTTAAAATAGTGAAATAGCCGAAGGGCGGGAACAGTAACATTGTAAAAAAATATCTAGACAAGAAAGTGTTAACTAGAGCTGCTAATGGCCATGTTACGCATTTTAATTATGCATTTTCAATACTGTGTTTCATCACGATCGCACTCGTAAGTTAATGTAGGCTTTATTGCACATGTGAATATATACTACATTATTTTTGTTTTATGTTATTTTTAATAAAAATGTATATATACATTTTATTTTAAGGGAAAAATTGATTATGTGAGTTCATAGGCAATATATCGTCAATTGTCAATATGATGCAATTACAAGTCTGGAGTCAACCAAACACATATTTCAAACATCAAAAATTTTTGGTATCCCCCCACCAGAAAATCCTGGGTCCGCCACTGGAGGTAATGGAAAAGAACCCGTTGAGGTACGTACCGTCTTTTGTCACGTGAGCCACCTAGATTCGACACCAATTCTCGGACAAGACCTGGTGTAGTTAATTGGCAAAATTCTAAACAAAGATGTAATTTCGACAAAATCAGCGCATGCCACCTCTGCTTGTTACACCCGCCGTACCAGAGTTTAAATCCTGTTACTACTCGAATTATGTCCATGCTTCTTGAAAACCCATAGCTTGCCCAACATAACTACAAATGACACATTTAAATTAACATGTCCATACGCAAACAGTATATAAAAATCCTGTATTATATATATTTATTTTATTATAGTGTTGTTTATGAATCATACGGTTTTTAGTTATATTTTTTTTCGCTATGTAGTTGTTTTTAGTTTTCTATTGAAACATTCATTTAATACAAAGAGTGACACGGAACAATTTTATACGATCTGAGTTTATGAAAGTGTATACTGCTTCGGATGTAGTTGTGGGCGTTTATAAAATTGCAAGTAGGCAATTACGGTTTCCCTTATGCACAGCAAACTTGATGTAGCACTTTAGCCGAGGATACCATTCATTACGCATCGATTTTGCAGCAGTCCGGAAGTTGGGCTTTTCGATAAATTGTTTGCTTCTGGGAATATTTGATGATTAAAATATAATGTATGGTGTGGACTAATGGTATCATACATTTGATAATGTTCGTAGCTACCGGAGGCTAAGGATGGCCCCACTGCTTCTACTACAAGCTCGATCAGCCCCAGGTACGGTGGAGGACTATTCATTCGTGTTGCAGTTAACAATATGACCATTAAAATGTATGGTATCATGCTTATAGTCAGACCTGACGGAGGGGCAATCGAGTGTGTCTGCCTCGACAACCTTCTGCGATGGAGAAGAATTATCACATTAATTTAGCTGCTTATATAACCACATTTTAGCCCCTTTAAATTCTTCCAGCCCTAACCGCCCTCAAATTAGTTGCCCACGCTAAGGGCCTGCTTATGCTGCACTTTTACTGCAAGGACTTGTATTGAATATGTTCTGAGTTTCAAATGATTTTTTGTTTTTAATATAAGCGATTGATATATTCTTAAAAATAGTATATAATTTTTATTCTTTATGCTTGGCTTTGAGGAATTGTGATCTGGAGCAGCGGCGGTTTTAATCAAACTACCTCTGGTATAAATTGCGGTTCTTTTCCAATATCCCCCAATCAGCCCGCGTTTGCCCAAAAATAGTCAGATTCTGGAAATTTTAATATTTTTGTGATCCTCGAGACCTCCCCTAATCATTTTAACCAAAAAATAGAATTTTTAAAATAGATTTTTTCGCGTCACAAGGATCCCCCTTGGGAACCCAAAAAATTTTTTTCTGTACTGCAGAGAAGTCATTTTGGCTTGTCTCGTCAAAAGTGCTCAACCATCTATATCATGGTCGGTCTACATATGGACCAATACCAGGGCTTCCGATAGCTGATTCGAACCCCGGTTGTTATTGCTAACAACGTTTATTTGAACGCGTTCCCGTTGGCTAAACTGTAATTGGTAGAGTTAAGCAATTCTGAAATATTTTATTTTTTATCCTCATTTATTAGATATATTCGACGCCAGCCAAATGTAAATGCATTGTCATTTAACAATTGTGCAATTTCGGTAACTGTCTCATAAGTCTCTATAAGCTGGACGGAAAGTGGAGTTCTGCAGCGACAGTACAGATCGAAAGTGTTAATAGTGTCATTTTTTTCATACGTGATCTCAAGCATTCCCGCTGTAACACACCAGGTTAAAAATGCGAGACCTATATCGGAATCCTCTCATCAACAGGTTATTTTTCATCCAACGGTTTAAATCAAATTTTTGAAACGTTTATACATGCTCTAAAAAGTGAATTTGTCAAAATCTGTACTGATTTAGCTTTTTGCTTTGTGTAGTTCAACAAAGGGCATATAAATTATTATATAACTTTTGATAGAGCTTGTTTCATTGTTTTCAACCTATAATGGACATGTTATCTCTCTAATTTTACAATTTTGGTGCCAATATGTCAAATTTGTATCATGCCGGCGAATTGGGTCAGAGTGGTTGTGAATTCTCCGTGTCGTGATCAAAGCAGAATTTGTGCGATATCCACATACATTAAATAAATCCCTAATGCAAAACATCAAAATCACAGATATTTTGTCCTGACTATCACAACCCTTTAACGTCCACTGTCCTCATATAAAATAAAGGAAACCTGTAAACTGTTGTGTTAATAAAAGTCTGGCTTAATATGTATGGTCAGTTCGTACGGGCGTGGTTATTCTTTCGTCTTGCTCGAATGTTTAGGGACCGAGCAACAGCTCCTAAATAGCTCCGTGATGTGCGTACACCGTTTCCGTACAACAATTGTGATCGGGTTTCGATTTCTGTCGACGACTTGCATTTGTGAAACGTTGCACGATACACAATATAATTCTGGCATTAAATGGTCAACGTAAATATCTTTTCATAATCCATGCATAAATAATAATTTGTTAACTGTATTTGTCTCCCTTGTAACAGCCGTTGCTCTTTGTTATTGCTTTCGAAATTTCTATGACTCTGACTAATACGTCGTACCAAATAGTAGATGTTTTTCTAGCTAAATTCAGCTTGACAGATATTTAACAATCATGGGTCAGATTTTAAATGTCCTCGAATCTCTCCCAGTGACGGACTTGAGACGCGAGACTAAGGCTAAATTACATTACACCATCGTACTAGTGAATTTTCATCGTAAATTGGGTCTTAAGAGCAAGGGCGTAGCCGGGGGGGGGCGTTGCGACCCTCCCCCCGCTTTTGGTTCATCCCCAAACAAAGTTTCTTTTGAATGATTCCGGTTGAAAATCATGTCTAAAATTGTCCTAAAACTAGCCTCTCTCGCACTAGAAAACAATTACTTTCAACCATATTTTTGACCAAACTTCACGTTTTTGTATTAAAATTCGCTATTTTGGCAACAGTTGCATTTTTACTTGTTTATTGCGTACTTAAAATACCAATTCTGGAAACCGCTTTCACATTTCTGAGCGCGACCGTTCCTTTCTGAGCTCGACTCCCCCCGAACCCCCGTTTTAGGTGTCCACTGTGGGCTGCGACCCACCCCCTTTCAAAATTCCTGGCTACGCCCTTGCTTAAGAGTAAGTAATTTAAACTTTCTAATATAAAGCATGTAATTGTATATAAAGTATACAATGGAATTACATTTCAGGAGAAACTAATTTAGTCGAAAGCCAATCGTACTCATAGTCAAACAACTTGGGTCTTGTTTTGTAGCCCATTGGATCTTGGTTCGACCCTAAATCTATCCATGTTGATTTATTTGTATAATTCCCCAAAAAAAATTTATAACAAACACGGCAAAATAGATGATTCGCAAGGCTACGAATAAAACTTTGGGTATAACAAATCTTAAGAGAACGTTCATTATCGCTTAGTAAAGAAAAATCCTAACCATATTTACAGTCAATTTTACTTGATGCTTTACTCTTGCGCTGTCGAACTTGTTCACTGTTCGCATTTATGAACCGTTACACAGAACAAATGAATCAGGACAATTGTACCGCCTGACTATTTTTACCTGGCTATTTTTACCCATTGCCAACGTGACGACAAATCATGGTTTATTACATTAATACATTGATAATAGTCGGCGCTTTGGTTAATATAACACGTTGCTTTCTTTTTGGATCGTTAAAAACGCCAAGTAAGTCGGCAGTACATTATATATATTTTTTATATGACTTGATATGAACATGGCGTAAGTTAGCTGGTAATTAATTTAGGAACAAAATGTGTCTATTGATCATCGCATGATTTACGACTTATAAATATCAATTATATTTTGATATTTATAAGGACACCGTAGATATAATGTATAATTTAACGTACATTGCAGACAGATGATTGTCTATAATGTTTATATCAAGCTTCTCCTAGTGCTCATTTGTATGGAAGCAGCCGGACTGGAATATTTTTTATAGGAACGTGAAATTATATCATAGTCGCATATCCGGACGTAAAATAATTAAGATGGTAAATGTTTTACCGGTGACGGAGGAGGGCACCGAATAATGTCAACCTTCTCTCCAAAGCAGTAGATGCAATTTCGTTTGTAGGTAGACTACTTTCTTTACACTTAAATCTTCAGTTTGGTACAGCTGATTGTGTGATATAGTTTTTCCATAGTTTTCCACTGTCACGTTTCTGCTTTATTTGTCTTATTCGTTGACCACAGTTTATCCCTTTTATCCACATTGTGAACTGTTGTGTTAGCTACGTTTGTCGTATGTCTGTTTGCGCGTGCGTTGTTATTCGTTAGGATTGAGGTTCTTTAAAGAACCGAGCAACAGCTTCTAGGTAGTTCAGTGGTTAACGTACGCCACTTTCACTCGTTCAAACCGCGTTCGATCTTTGGTGCCGGCTTGTGTTTGTCAAACATTGCACGATTCACAAATTAATTCGGGCGTTAAAGCGACAATTATCAACCAATGCTACATCGGCACACAAATTAATTTGGGAGTTATGAATTAAAACAGTTTTATACCAATGGTAATAAAACTGTTTGGAAAAATTAATGTAACGCTGCATCATGGACTAACGAATATATAATAATTATTCACTGTGAATCATATGTAGAAAAAATATTATCAAAATACCTTCATCAGTTGTAAATAAGTGTTGCAACATAATTTCACGAATTACATAGCATAAAACGTAAATATTGTAGAGACTAGCTATGTGATCTATTTTGTTAATTTTTATTATAAAGTTAAAATTTTTATTTGCGGTTTGGAACATTTTATGGTGCATTTCATTGTGCATATCATAATCTATGTATAATCCGTATGTACTTGACGGCTACCCTTGCCTACAGCATAACATAGTAAACAAGGAGTGAGTTCAGGAATTACAGGATTAAAACATGTATTAGTTTGAAATTAATGACTGCTATTACGTAGGGTATAACCCAACGGTAATTAATATTTTGCTATTTCAACGATTCCATGTATGTGTGCCAATACTTAAACAGCAGTAGCAATATCAATTGACTAAAAATCAATGGACTTGACTAAAAATCTCCGATTCAAAAGTTAACTCTGTCGACAGTTGGATGGTTCTTTCCTGGCTCAAAAAAAAAAACAAGCCAAATTTTGGCTCAATCTGAGCCAAAAATTAATTGAGTGAGCGAAGGAGGCAAACTTTGACTTAGTATGGCTTATCTCTGACTTAATTTGACTGAGACATTGCTCGAAATGAGCTTGATTATATTTATTTACGACTGGCTAATTTTACTTATTTACTGAACAGGATTGGCTCACTTGGCTTAAATTAATTCAGGCTTTTTTACAGTGCTGTTTCACTCTTTGGTGACAGTTACAAGGTACAATTTCAGCGTTTTATTGCTACAGCATAGCTTAGCTTTTATATTTCTTGCTTTCTTCGCGATCATAATATTTAACACTCTTATTTTCTCTTATCAATGATATTTGATGATTGTATAATAAATGTTCAGAATTTGTGGACCAGCTCTTGGATGATGTCAAACCAAAGCAACATATCTGCGTATCCGGTACTATCGTTTGTAGATCTCAACCACAGCAACAATCAAACGTTCAGTTGGAACTCTGGGACGTTGACCGAAGTTAGTAGCAAAAACGTATAAGCATATACTTGAAAAATGTTTATGCACTTCTACTAACTAGTGGAACTGAGCCGACTAAAAAGAATCCGACCCACTGACCAACGCTAATTTTCACCATAAAAATTCGCCTTTTCCTAGCCTTTCTAACAACCGGTGGTTTGGAAACCTTACACCAGCTGTTAGCCTACCCTTCAGCACCATATTACTGAAAGGTATTACCAACACCAATTATACTGGAACGAATTCGTTGGTGTTTTACAGCTGCTTTGTTGAATTATTCAGTTAGGCATACACAGATATAGGAAAATGCTAACAGGCATATATACTTATAGGGGTCTAAGCGTTACCACTTGGGGCTGGAACCCCCTCCCGACCGGCTGACCCCGCTTCGACTGGGAGGGTTAAGCCCCCCGAAGAGTCGGCGACAACCCCTTGGACATCGAGCATGTATCCTATATTGTACGTAAAGTTATCGATATGAGTAAATGTTATCAGAATAGAGTCAATCACATTGTTACGATCGAAATATTAAACCGTAATCCAACATATAAATATTTCATTTGTGAGAATTTAACATTTTTACTGCGCGGCTGCTGCCAGAACCACTGTGAAGTATATATGTTGCCGATTCCCTTGTTCCTTTCAAACAGATGGTAACGTCAGCTATAAAATCATTCAAACGGATGGCAACTTCAGCGACAAAAAAACCATCGCATCCACGGACTTCGCAATTTACATAAATACAGTGATTATTTAGTTTTACGTAGAACGATCATAGCCTTATTGGGTCTTAACTGCAGTGTCATGAGCTAGTAGATCTAAATTATTCCAACATAAAGCTTAAATTAAAACACAAGATAGAAAGTCCTCAAATAAGAATTTAGAATTTGTCAGCGAAGGTAGACCCTCTGAGTGCCAAAAGTATTGTGAAGACCCTAAAGATTGCAAAGCATTATCGGTAGGTCAACAGACTTGTAACAGCAAGAGGATAATGAATTGTCCGTTAACATTGTTGACGGCGCATGGCTATAACAGTGTGGATCAGGGTAAACGTAAGATAACAACGTATAATAGATTAGCTACAAAGTTAAAGCACAGTTTTTGACTTTTGACATCATTTATATAGCTTATAATGGTATCTACAATATATAGATGTTGCTAATAACTCCTTGAAACCGTGTTAACCTGTCAATTTCGGCTTCTGTGTAAACCAAACACAGCGATTATTCAACAAATATATAAAACATTTAGCAAGTGCGGACGATTTTATGGGCCGATCAAGAACATTGAAAAATGGGTCGTTTGAATTTTGTGGATCAGCAAGAGATTTTTCGTTGTTTCATAACGACATAGATCCCATCCTTCAGGTATTTATATATATACGCTTTTGCTATTTCATTAAAAATACTGTGTTGTCTACTTGGGAAACCATACTATCACAAGAGCTGAAAATATCATCAAACATATAGCATCTTTGGATGTAATTGAACAAAAAACTGCTAATTCAGCCTGACTAATAACATCTTTTTTGAGTAGGTCAACTATTTTCTATTGAAAAATATCTACATGAGGAAAGTTTTTAATTAAGATGATTGATGGTGATATCAAATGGAATTGCTATTTATGTGTTCTGTGTCGACTATTTAAAAGCATAAATTACGTCGATTTGAAATTTATTGAGAAAACTATGCTTGTATAATTATCGTATCTTTTTTATGATATCAGTATCAGTATTATATCATGTAGGACACGTGATTTGGTTAATTAGATTTAATCACAATGACATCATGGCATTCAGCTGGGATTTGCTATATATCCATGCACATAACGTAATGACGACATTTATTTGGCACACACCGGTTTCAAATAGGTAATAAGCATGACGTAAAGAGCTTCCAAAAATATATTACAACCTATAAATATATTAAATAATGATAATGAAACAACCAGCGTTGCAACCGGGTCACTGAAATGTGACCCGGTTGGGGATCTGACCCGGTGACCCGGTTGGAGGTGTGACCCGGTGACCCGGCCCAACAGTTTGTATATGAATTACACTATTTTAAAAAATTTGATTTTATTGCAGTGTGTGGTGAAACTTCTGTATGCGTGGTATTTCTTTGACGACTGATCCAATACTCACATTATTCTTCGCCAGTGTGTCATTGACACACACTGCCCAGACTGCACGACGAGGACGTGACCCAAATCGCAGTCCACCCCCTCGCTGTGCCCACCAACCTCCTGCAATGAGTGTAGCGAAATAACTCTGTACTTTAGGCAAAAACAAGACAATTCACATCCACACTTAACCCTAAACCACACTTAAAAACTAAGTACTTTCTGCACAATCACCAATAATTTTCACACCCGTTATGGTCAATGTAAATTTTTGTAGCTTAACTAAAATTCTTCGGTTCAATCTGAAATCCTACATTTACATCAAGACCTATTGCTATACACACCCATACAAAAGCTTAGCCAGATTTTTAAAGGAGTTTAATATAGGCCCAAATCTGTTGTCAATGTTGAAATCATACGGATGTCATATGAGTCGCTTAAATTTCTGCCGACACTGAATGATTTGTATAGTCGACTTGTTGACAAAGTTAAGCACCCACCTAACAAAATATCTTTAAACCTATACTGTACTTGATTGTAGTTCCAATTCAAAATTCTTTTCCTTCTTACACTTCCTGCTGCTTCGCTTTTCAAGGAACAAAACAGTACAAAAACATGACTATCTATCACACAGAAATGCATAAAAAACCACAAGAAACAATAAAAAACTAAAGATATTTTATAGTTAATATATACAAATTTACACGAAAGAGATTCATGATCTGTTCGATATACGAATTGCAAGCATTTTAATGAATGAAACCTTACTTCAATGCGTGCCAAACAACCATCGACGCTTCTACGGTTTCAGGCTTTAACATTGATCTATCTTGGCGCGTAATTCGGCCTCCAGCCGAGAAGTGCCTCTCCGATTCCGCCGATGTGGCTTGGATAACCAATATGGATTTTGCTGCTTGAGCAAGATAAGGGAACCGGAATTTTTGCTCCCCCCACCATGACAACGGATCAAAATGCGCACCGTTTCCAAAAGGTCCGGTAAGTGACTCATATCTTGCCATTTCCAGCTTGTGGCCCTATATATACATATCTGCACCCAGCCATACGCATTTAGTTTTCGTTGAAATCTGCAAGTAAATTGTAGCGGCGTGGGAAAGTTTGAATTTATTTATGCAAATAATATAATCAATTTCGGGGTTTGGACGTTTAAATTTTTCGTCAATAGCGATTAAGTGGGGAATTGAGCCGTTTACTGCTGCATTTGCTATATTGAATCATCGTTCTTGCGATATATTAAAAAATTACTCAAAATCTATACCAAATACTACCGAGTCAATACCGCTTTTTTAAGGTGGGGGACTCCACTCTCCAAACTCCCTGCCTAAGGCTATAGCTAAGTCTAAGCTTAAACCTAAGGCTAATCCTAAGCCTAAGCCTAAGACAAATCCTAAGCCTAAGCCTAACGCTAAGCACAAAGTAAATGTGAGAAAACAATAACGGAGCCCAGTTTTCCGCTCAAGCGGTTCAACAAACGGTTTTCGGCGGTCCAGAGTTCCGCATCTCATGTATGCATGACACCACCACGTGCACACTAAAAAAAATTTTATAAACAAACCAAAATAACAAAGTGCAAATCGTCGACACCGACGTGGTTACAAAATGCTACGATGCGATCACAAATATATTAACATAACTACTCCATTTCAGCAATACAAAATGAATTTGCCTGACTAACAATACCGGATCAATACCGGGTCAGAGGTAGTGACCCGGTGACCCGGTCGATGGTGTGACTCGGTGACCCGGTCCAAAATGGCCACCGGGTCGACCCGGTGACCCGGTACCCACTTGCATCGCTGGAAACAACATTGTGTGTCATTTGAGTCATTGGTCAAAGTAACTAATATTAGCGACGTGCTCAGTCGTAGTAGGATTTTCTTCAAAAGTTATCTTTCATTGTGCTCTTGTTATGAGTTGCTGGCACGGAAAGAAAGTGAACATAAAAATTCAATATAGGTCGATTTCATCGATTTAGCAGTTAATATCTTAGTGGCGGTCAAAGTAACTAATATTAGCGACGCGCTCAGTCGTAGTAGGATTTTCTTCACAAGTTATCTTTCATTGTGCTCTTGTTATGAGTTGCTGGCACGGAAAGAAAGTGAACATAAAAATTCAATATAGGTCGATTTCATAGATTTAGCAGTTAGTGTACGGTACTCATTGGTATAGTAAAAATATCCTTATAATACCGTACTATCGATATCTATCCTTCCAAAATACACAATAATTCAGGATTTAAGTATCTTAACTCAAATATTAATAATATATCAGGTATTTACCTCAATTCCTTGTGGATTTCTATTTCCAATTCATTCTCTTATTTCTTAAAATTGCTTGATCGTATTGTCAATGATCTTAATTTGATAACCATTGTTTTTTAATGCGTCTTTTAGGAATCGTACCTACTTCTTGATGTAAAATGTTGTAGTTAGAGCTGACTTGGTATGCTCGAAATACAAGGCAACTGATGAAACCTGTCTTGTATTTGTTGTAAACAAACGAGTGATATATATTTAGTAAGCAGGCCTGTCAAAGTAGATTTCCTATAGAGCGACGTAATGATGCTATTGTTGCATTTAATGGTATTAGTATCCAAAAAAGAATTCACCCGATATTTTTCCATTGTGAACTTGATAGTGGAGTGTTGTACATTTAGATACTGGAGGGATTGGTCCGTTTAAGCTTCGCTGTTAAATACTGTAAACGTGTGGTCAACATAATGGCAATAGAAAGTTGGTTTACAGGAAGTTGGGCAATCACGTAACCATTATTCTTCATATATATTAACAAATATATTAGCTAGCGTTGGTCCTAAGGGCTAGCCCCTAGCGACGCCGGAAAATTTCAAAGTTATTTCACAAGTTAACTTCCAAAGTCGCAATTCCGACACCCATCTTCGTAATCTAGAAAATTAACTCAATCGACACTTTAGCCCCAAACTTAATAACATCAAGTCCCTTAAAAACGCTTACTGCTGTTTCCGGAGTAGCGATATTTATAGTCTAATTTGGCACAAATTTCGATTTATTATTATTGATTTGACATGTATATTCATTGTAGGTGTTTCATAAATGTCCTTCAGAAAAATTCAAACAAAGACTACTGCCCAGCGGGTGTTTCCGAAAACGCACCGTTCAGCTTCCACAAAGCTATGTGGGCAAAAAATTTCAATTATTCGAAGAAATCGACCTGGAAAAGAATAAACACGGTGACACGACTGAATGTATTCTGTGATATACTTTACGTTCACTGATACAAATCATACATTAGGGACGCAATTTGTTGTGTTCGTACTTTGCTATGTAGAGAGCATCAACATGTACACTCTACCATAACTATGTAAATAACACCTTTCAAGTGCATTATTATTATATACCTAAAATGTCACGAACAAAATCATTCTGACTTCCAGGAGTTAAAAAACACCCACCTACATCCAATGGTAATGATGTTATGGAGACCAAAACACGTGGCAGTACAGAACGCTTCCTATTACAGGCTCGAGCATACTTAAGGCACAAAGCACCGCAGTCACCAAAACGTGACCTGAACGCAATTAAAGTTGTGAGACACCCGCCCAATTCACATGGTAATGCGAAAAGATATAGCAGTTTACCTGTCAACTCAAGATTGGAAAACACTTCACAGAGCGCTTACTATTACAGGCTCGAGCATACTTAAGGCACAAACCACCGCATTCACCAAAAGGTGACCTGAACGCAATTAAAGTTGTGACACACCCGCCCAATTGACATGGTAATGCGAAAAGATATAGCAGTCTACCTATCAAGTCAAGATTGAAAAACACTTCACAGTGTAGTAAGTCGCAGGTCGCGCTTATTTTATACGACCTTTCACCCTTACGACATCGGAGACTGTCTTACCCATACATATCACACATAACATGGACGAATTTATGTGCAGCTTTCTAATTTGTACTTATCCCGTTAAAGCCCAAATTTGCGAATCGTACAAAGTTTGACCACATCAAACTTGCGCCAGACAGCCGCTAACAAGGATTGTACGTACGGGTAAAAGCGACGTATGCAAGCTACTGAGATATCTATAGCAGCTGTTACCAAACAATAACAACGGATTTACAAACATACATTATAATCCCTACAACAAATTCAGTTAACATAGCACTCGACTATGTGAGTTTTGCTCGTTTGTTGACATTAGCGTGAAAGGGTATATGCTAGATACGTATGTGAAGCCCTAACAGAGCCTGAACTCCTCCTAGGGAATGCTAAAGATTGCACTATTGAAGTGAATGTATATAATGCTTTATTACTGCACTGTCGCATTTTATATATGTTTACCTGAACCTATGGTTCCCCGGGTGCCTCCAAGGTTATAATTTCTCGCTCGCCGCTCATCTATGTTCATTACGCTCTGGACTATGACTTTCAATGGATCTTGTCCAAGTAGTCGATACGATATTTTCTCGAACTTGCGATTCCATGTCATATATTACTTGTCTGGACGCATCCATTCATTCAGGACAGCAGCCAGTAGTGAACGGTAGGGCCAGCGTGCTGGAGCCATACGGAATAAATGATCACCAAGCCGTAGCCGACTGCGTAGCAGTGTACCGTTGGTGCTTGCCAACGTCGCCTGAAGCCACAAAACGCAGCCCATGCCTTTGCTATTGTGACAGTAATATCATTTTCTCAAGAGCCTGTGATTTGGCTTCCCAGCTAACAGAAGTTCTTAACTTGTTAAAGCGTGTTGTTCCAAAGAACGAATTATTGTGTTACCCGACGTGCAGCAGCACATCATCTGTACTTTGCTGTCGCGAATTCGAAATCCCACACATGTAGCTGCGCTGATTGGACACAGTTACCACTTGCAGCTGTGACGTGGACTCCGTTAAAGACTGAAACGTCATCCACATCAGTGATGCGCTTGCTTGTGTTGACGATGACTACTCCGCTACCTTCTAGCTATCCAGCCTACTGCGAACCTGAACATCATCGGGGATAGAATGGTTTCCTACCGCACGCCAGGTTTGCCTTCGAACGGAGTTGGCGTCTGGTTATTAATCAGCACGACACTGTAGGATGGCTCAAAAAGAGTATTCAAATAATTAACCACTTCGCAACTTATCGATATTTTGATATTATATATTTAATTGAATTTTATTGTTCTCATGTAGTTTTCAATATTTATACAAGCATTTTTTATATTAAACCGTTGTGTATATATACATGCGGTTTTAAAACGAACACACCCGTAAGTTTACGACACTTTGGCTACGCGGCATATAGCACAACACTACCAGAATTATGCGGCGCATATTAGGAGCACCATGTTGCACTTTTGGAACCCACCTGTCTCACATTAAGCGTAGGTCTGTGCGGGTTGCGCGCCGATTTGAGAGAACAAATAAACGGCTCCGAAATTTTGCAATAATTTTAATCTGAACATACTTCATTGAAACGTTCCTCTGTTATAGTAATTTATTTTCGCGAATAAAAGCTTTGGAAAATGCTGACATATATATATTGCCGTCGCACACCTGGGAAATCTACAAAGTTATAGAGATATGGGTCACCGAATCTGAAATGGCGCCAACCGGCGTCATAGAAGCAAGGGCTGGTGTAGTGGTACGTAGCCAGGCTGATACATTTCTATGATGCAATAATTTTCCTTCCTAAAATTTTCACTATTTTTAAAGAAGCATTTCGAGTTTTCCAGCAAAATCAATGCAGCCAAATAAGAACAAACTTCTTCTTTTCTCCATGTTGACACACCTACTGCTGCGTCGTTTGCAGAGGAAGCTCAATAAATCAAGCGTAAATAACCTACATTTCGGTCTTTTTCATGATCATATTAAGCTAAGTGGTATATTTAATTGTAATGCACCATTTACGTCCCAAATTAATTTTTTTCGAGTATCGATTGAAAAATTGTTGGTTGCTGTGAGATTTCAAACTCTAGAAGCTATAATTGCTGGGATCCTTAAGGCTCTTTGCAATGTGAATGAACAACAATACGTTTACTATCACACAGTGCGCAGGAAATTTAGTTATATACTACAACACTTTGAAACTCGCAGTTGGTTGTAGAAAAAGTGATTGCGCTAAAGGACTTAATTGAAGTATAAACATAGCTGTGTGCGGATACGGATGCCGCGAGCCCTAAGAACTCCAACCCTAAATTTGCGGGCAGCGTGTAATCCGTGGGTTTTAAATGCAGGTGGAAAAGGATATGTTTTTGTCCCTGATTGGCTGAAGCTATTGTTACAAAAGAATGAACAGTGTTCACACTCACCAACTATGAAAAAATGCTTTCAAATTCTGATCGATGTTGATAATATATCTTTATATTACTGAATATAATATGCGCTAATTTTTAACAATACAGTTTAAGGCCCCCGCCGCCCAACACTCTAGGCGTACGATATGGCACACTATCCGTTGTATTGTACGCTGTGCAAAGCCATATTATGCAAATTGTGAGCCGCGGCCATGCCGTTTCAGTATTTTGCATATTGAAATCTGGGAAAAATATTTTAATTTTTAAGATTCTTTTTTGAAATTTGCTTTTGATTTTTGAGACGTTTTATTTTGTGTGTTGATATGTTACTACGTAAAATAAAATCCTAAACGCCACGATTTTGGCAGTCAGTATGTTTTTGTGGCTATTATATAACGGTTCTAAAAAACTTGTTAGACTGTGAAGCATTAAAACGTAAAAACGCCTAGTGAACACCAACTTAAATCTTGAAACCTTGTTCCAAAATTTTACATGCATAAACACGCATTTTATATACATGTTACATCTTAACATTGTTACCCTGTATTATTCATTTTATAACGCCACGAAATATACTTTAGGTTCAGTTTTAAATTATGGCGAACATTATAATGATGAAGGTTTGGTCACATTGACAACTGTTTGTTAGCATTGGTATCAAATAGTTTAAAAATAAATCAAAATGCAATATAGAACAGGTGAAAATGTGGCGTCACGTATGTGTTTGGGGCATGATGCGACGTCGGAGGGGGTTGAACGACCTGTTGCCCCGTGTACCCATGCTTCGCCATGTATCGATGGGGTAGGGGTCTACCATCCGTGAAGCATCAGACCCCTCGAGGCCCTGGCCTACCCGTCCCGACGCGCAGAAAGGCAAAAAAGGATGAAAATTTGCAAAGTTGAGGTAAACTGGGTTATTCTGGGTGGTCTTCAACTTTTTTTCAGCACCCCTGGAGGACCTGCCCCCGAGATGGCCTCCCCCATGATTCTCCTGAGACCTCTGCGTCAACATGTAAGCCCTTACACCATGTGAGCATGTATGCTACTACCGCCGATTGTCGCAAATACAAATGTGTTAATAGCTTCTACCGAGAGGATGCGGAATCAAGCACATAGCTGTCATGAATAAATTTATCTAGTAACGTAATTTAATATGAACCGATAATTTATTTTTTAATCTGTTAACGAATATGACATCAAATGAAAACTAAATTGAAATATAAAGGGAGACGGAACAAAATGCCGACATGCACGCTCATATTCTATTGTCCGAAAAATATGTTTGTGCGATCCAGGGTTGGGCACCAGAAAAAAACCAACGGAAAAGGGTATTTCCTACCCCACCCCCCCAGAAAAAGATGGAAAAAAACTATTTCAGGATTTTGGAGCCGAAAATAGTTGGAAAACCGTTATCCAACAAAATATTACGGCCGTAAGCATTATTTATACTCGTTTAAACAGCCTTTACATTTCATGCGTATGATTTATAAGGTAGAAATGGCATAACACTATCTTCCACGAATCGACTAAATTTATAATCTTAGCATAAGCATAGCTTGCTTCCTCCGCCGCATCAGAAACTTTTGGCCGATGGTATATTGAAAACGAATAGGTGCGGTATAGAATAGAGCCATGAGGTTCGTATTGAACATATAAAAGCAGTAAACTAGGCAGACACAGGCCACACACACATGCTGACAGGAGGATATTGGACGGGGGTTGGTTACCCATAACGTCAGCTCCCCCGCCCCCCCCCCCCTACAAAAAACCAAGTGGTTACAGCCCTGGGTGGTTGGTCGCAATACCTCTTATATGTATAGGTGTAACAGGGCCGCTTCGGCCCTGTCACGAGCATTCCAGGAGTTTCGGACTTAAAAGCGCATCGGGAAACGTTGGCACAGGGCTGTTTGTATACGAAAATGGCGTATCGTAATCGATGAACAATTTTTGTATAAAATACCGTTTATAATAATGAACAATTTTGTTTAGAATACTGTTTATAATAATGAACAATTTTGTATAGAATACCGTTTATAATAATGAACTATTTTGTATAAAATACTGTTTATAACAATAAACAATTTTGTATAAAATACCGTTTATAGTGATGAACAATTTTGTATGAAATACCGTTTATAGTAATGAACAATTTTGTATGAAATACCGTTTATAGTAATGAACAATTTTGTATAATACTGTTTACAAT
>JASANE010023745.1:0-13188 GCA_030248225.1 Trileptium ribeirensis
TATCGTAAATGATGCATTACGTGACGAGTAATGTGCTGTGTAACTAATATTGAGTTTCCGCTTCTTCAGTGACTTCCTACAAACATTCCCGTAAAACCTCAGATATTTTTGGTTTTGCTAATTTGAGGTCTCTCAATATTTTAGGGTACAACTCTTACTTGAGGCAATGAAATGAATAAAGGCATTTAATTTATTAAACACGTTGGGTTAGTTGTGTTAAATATATTCATGGTATGCCGTTAATCCTGTGAGGTGCTGCAGAAGGCTAAAATGCTAAAATATGGGGCCGAAAATAGTCAAATTTTGATATTTCAATTTAGTATTGCACACGAATCTTCAAAGAATCCATGTAATTTCACTGTTGCTAAACATGGTAAAAGCAGCTATATTAACCGTGCCTGGATCGAATTGGACAAGCGATAGGGACATGCAATGTGAAAAAATGACGTTTCCAATAATAATGTTTTACAATATTGTAATATATAAATTTAAAATCTTTTCGAATTGTTGGTAACTTGAGGAAGAAATTACTGGTTCACAGGAGTTGAGAATGTGTAAAAATGAGTGTAAAGGCGTGTTCACACGCTCAAACTTTTTTGCTCAAATTTTGATCAAACTTTGAGCTCAAATTTTGCGCTGAAGATTTGAGCAAAAAGTTTGAGCGTGTGCACACGCCTTATGCGGCGTTCACGTTATAATGTCCCCAACGTTTGGAACCTATGTACCCCACACAGTGTCAGACACACTGTTGACAACAGGGTGTCTTAGACACACCCATGTTTTTAATAAATTTTTTCAACGGTAGCTAGTTACGCGTATTACTACTTGCCGACAGTGTCAGGCACACCGTGTCTTCTGGCAGTTTTATTAACACTGTTCGGAATTATTTGAGCAATGTTCATATGGGCTAGATACAAATATCGAGAATTTAGGAAAAACATCCATAGGACAGTTGACTAATAAACCGCATTCGCTACAGACGGTGTCCGTTATAGTTAATTCGCGCCAAATTGGTAGCTAAGGGTGTGTACGACACTGTCTAGAAAAAATTTAGTAGCTAAGGGTGTGTCGTACACCCTCGGCATTTGATTTACAGTATGGGTGTCACCCTGACTGTCTATACGGTAGGGTCGCGACTACAGGGGGTCAAAAGTTCCAAACAGCGGGGACATTATAACGTGAACGCCGCATTAATTATAATACTATGTCAGTGTATTATTGCTATCCTTGGACTTTAAAAGAGCCCGTAAAGCTCAGTGTGGATCCTAGCATTACTTATAGCGCAAACTCGCCTCATTTTCCCTTTTCCAACGACTTAGTCTGTTGCTTTAGGCATGAAAATGTAATTCGTCGCTTTTCTGTTCAAAAAAATAGATGAGGACTAGCAATATTTGCATGAAGCCATTATAGATCATCTGCTAAAAACTGGATGGGAGGATAAAAATTTTCCATAATTTTTGTGGATACCACGTACAACCTATAAATTTAAAAATTTGCTGTTGCTAATAATTTTAACGCACCCAGAAATTTTGTAGGCGCAATCAACACCCAGTAAATTTAACTTTTGGAAGACAAATTTTATCCCCATCCTTTAGTATTAAAATGGACCCTCCTCTAGATCAACGAAATTTGCTCTCCAATAACAGAGCTACAGCTGATCCTGCGCAAACTTCTTTCAGTTTAGATATTGTGTATCCTTAAATATCCTACAATGCTGCCGTTCTGTACATAAGAATGTGTGGCCTAGATCTGCGAATCTGAGGCTAATTTTATTATCTTAGTCATTAATGACTAAGCATAAGCGTTAGGTCCCCCACCGGCACTGAAGCGACAAGCCCTTCTTGAACTCCGATTAACATGGAATTATGACCTGTTTAACGATGTTCATTCCAATGTGCGATGCGTTTGCTACAAAATTCCAAGTACTTCAGTCAATACTTGTAGATGGCAACATGACTAAATTTAAATTTCTGCGGTCATAAAAATATCGCTTACAACAAAGTTTTAACGCTACGAAATGTAAAGAACGCAAGATAATGATTTAGTCCAAAGACATAAACAGCATTGGCTTGATTCGTATTATTTAATAAGGAATATCAGGCTAGTGAAGACTGACGTAACCGTACATAATAACCGTTTTGCTTCAGTCAACAACCGTAATCATATATTACTTCCTAGCATGTTTCTACAAAAAGTATTACCGCTGCAGCAACCATCTTGTCGAGCAACGAACTACCCAAATCTTTCTTTGAACTTACATTTCTAAATAATTTCATAGCCTAATTTTGTAAACACGTTCATTTTCCAAAAAAGATAAATCCATATCCATAAATAATGAACTCCTGATGTCAGATTTTGTAAGCACAGCAAATTCTCAAAAACAATAATAACAGCCAATTTTGGCACATCACACAAGAAAAATTGACTCAGTTTGTTTGAAATTGTAAAACAACAATTATAAAAAAGATTTTGTAAAAGAAATTGGCTTGCCAAAACAACAATGAGAAGACAGACGGAAGAATAATTCCACAAAAAATGCTGATGGCCGTGAGTTTTATGGTAAAGAAAACTATTTTTACAATTATTACTAAATTGGAAAATTGTAATAATGTAGGCTCCTATAGCGTAGATAACAACTTCTATGGTAAGGGAAGTTCCTTGCCACACGTTATTCGTCATGAAATAGTATATAGATATTCGCCATGTTTCTATTAAAGATATAACAAGTTTTACAATTATATAATAGTTTTTCTATTCCAGCTATATACAGTTATTTTAAACCAATTTTCACATAGCATAAACGCACACTATGACGAATATTTGTAAAACATTTTTTCTTTTGGTATCTAAATTTTTACGAATTATTGGTAGGAACAATAGTTGAGGTAGTTTAACCTCTTTTCACATCGCTTAGGTCATGGAACATTGTTTATGTCTGAATGAAATATGCTGAAGTTCATACAGCTTTAGCAGAATTGTATTTGTTAGATTATTCTACAGCGGTATGTTATGTTCATGTTTTTTCAAACTTTTACAACTCTAAAAATGCAAAATGCTTTTTGAGCATTTGGTGCAAATTTCCTTTAGAGAAATATACACCATAATACTATTTACGAGCACAATAAACAGTTTAATGCACAAATATCTTCTACAAAACGGCCAGCGAACGATAATAAAACAAAAATTGCTTTGCCATATGTTTTAAGCTTTGCAATGTAAAATGTATGTATGATCGAACTTTTATACCATAGTTGCTCTTATGTCAAAATCGCGACTCAATATAATAAAAATTAGCGTTTACAATTCTGTGATACTTAGCCACAGTTTAGCGAACACAAACTGTGACGCAATTTGCATTGACTAACATTTCATCATTGAGCATGTTGTCTGCGTTCTTCAATTGATATGCCAAATGGTACAGCTGTTGATGAGTGTATAAAAGTATGCAATCAAGGAAATTGATTATGTAATGCGTTTCATGAGACAGTTCATAAATTGGGAACAAACTCCATAAAAAGTGACCGCGAGAAAACGCCTACTAAACGCCTGTTCCTATTACAAAAATTGTGACTACAGACATATGGAATACTCGCAATTTGTGTGCGGTTATGGGTTTTGAGATCGTGAACTGACTTGACTAAAAACTGCCAAGTGTAAGCACATAAACCGCCTCAAACATTTTTGTAAACTTAGTTCAAATCGTAGTCGTGAAAGGCACAGAAGAATGATTAAATAAAACAAGCTGAATTGCCTAAAAAAGAAAAGTTATATTATATTAATCTCTTTGCACCGACATTTGGTTTCTCCTCTAACAAATGGTCAAGATGACCACACTTTTGTAAGTTCTGTTTAAGTATAAAATAATACAAATTTTCATACAATATCCTGTTTGATTAGAGATGTATTATACAGACCATGTATACATAAATTCAGCATGAAATCAATGGTATCTTTTACATCTTTGCAGTAACATACTATCGTGGGTGAGTATAATATCATTGTATGTCTTTTGGAAATTGTTATATGCGACAGTCGATCACAGGCAGATAAATAGTCATCAAACAACCGAAATTGGGCTAAATATCGTTTTTATTATTGATGAATAAATTTATCTTCGTATATTGTAAGATAGAACAACCTTTTGCTTCGGTGCAATATACGTTCTACAAAAAATTTTTAATCGCAACTTCAGTAGCTCAGAGCGTATAGGCAGAAATCTTTAAATGTTTTCATTTGACGCGCTCAAGAAACGAACAGATCATAAGTGTGAAAATATTTCAATATATTTATGTTAGCAAAGAGATCTCTTTGGCAGCAAAAATCGTCCCAGACATTGGCGTTATTCCATAACTTGACAATCAATAAATCTATTAGGATACAAAGTTATTAATACCAATAGTTTAAAGTAACATACATATAGTGTTAATTCAGCTCTAATTTTTTCCTTTTTATAAAGCAATACTATTGTCACAAACAATCGAATTATTTCCGGGGCAAAATCGAGCAGTTTTTCTTGCTGGCATTTAAAATATGGAATTTATACATATGATATAATTTATATTTCACTATCTATGTGTAAATAACTTTAACAGAAAGCCAGAAGTTCTCAACAACTCCTCCGTCAGTCAGTGAGGGTTCTGCGACTCCCTTGGGATCAAAACCTGAGAAAAATTTGCATATATTGGCCTTTTACGTCGTGCATAAACGTACACTTCGAGTATCGATGAACAATTATTGGTTGCCGCAAGGTTTCGAATCCATAACGCTCGGGTTGAAAGTCACATTTACAAGCCATTGAGTTATTTGGTAGCTATGGCTCGGATCCTTAGGGCTTTTCGCAACGCGAGCGAACAAATGCCATAGTAATTGAGCCGTGAGTTTGATTTCTGTTAAAGAAAATGCGCATAGATTATGATGTAGTAACTCTAAATTACTAGTGTTGTACTAAAAAATTGTGAGGAAAAGATGAATTACGTAAGCCATATTTACCTCTCCCTGAGCCCAAAATATTTCACAGAAATGCCAACCAATATTTACATTTCAATACCCAAGCGTGTATGTATATAACTTATTTTATACACGTGGCGCATAGATATTAGTGTGTCAATGCGACCATGCAGGCAAAGCAAAATAGTGCCAATATTGGAGATGCCATAGTAATTAAGCTGTGAGTTTGGTTTCTGTTAAAGAAAATGCGCATGGATTATGTAGTAACTCTAAATTACTAGTGTTGTATTAAACAGTTGTGACAAATAGACGAATTATGTAAGGAATTCCAATACGTACAGCTTTAGCCACAAAACACATCCAGTAGCTGAAGCGTCTCAAGATTCATTAATATTTATACTCAATAATAAACCAGCTAATTATATTCAAACTAGTTCATATTTAATAAATGCAGGAGCCAGTAATTGCCGGATATTGAAATTTTGTTGTTGGTTTTAGCCTAGGTAATAACAACCATTATCATCTTGAATATTTATTGAATGAATGGTTGACTGGAAATTAATTCAGCCCAAATAGTTTGGAGCAAATATCAGTAGATATATGTGAAGCGACTATGAACATTTTTTGTCTATACTTCCTTCATATTCTCTTGAAACACAGTAGTTTTTAAAATCTTGCCTTTCAATTTAGTTCTGTAATACAGTTATAATTGTACCGCTATTATTTTTGGTCATTTGGATAGAATATTATCAAAACTGCGTGCTACAGGAATAGCTTAGCGGATTAAAAGCCAGTATTTTTAAGACATGTATTTGGTGTAGAGCCACTGGATCTGTAGGTAGCCGCGTTTCCTTCAGATACCTATTTCAGGCACCATAAACAACAGAGATGTATTCTTATCGTTCTGCAAATAGATAATGGCCGTATTCTGATTAGGCGCAATATTGACATATCATATAGCCATAAACAGTGCACATTCATAGATGATATCCCGGAAATGATGATTTTCACTAGAAAACAAAAAGTTCTTATTTGTTACAATACTTACAAATAAAGGTAACAACGTCTGAAACGGAACTGGACCGACCGTTTTCGCATCTAACGAATTTAGCTTTAATAATAATTCTCTCGGGGTAAGATTACCCCTAAGTATCTGACCCCTAAACGATATTTACCCACTCACCGTGAGTACCCGTGCCCAATACCATCCAGCCAAACTCTCACACCCCTAAAAGTGGTGAACAAAAATTCTTCATTTTTTCTTCATAAATTTCGAGATTTTCTAGAGATCCCTTAAAATTTTTGTAATTTTACTCATCATTGCAAAGGGAAGTTTTTGTTTACATCCTTGTCCTACCCTCTCCCACTCTCACCATGACGACAGATCTTGATACCTATGCCTAATGTCTTCTGAGTTAAAGATTGTATTGGTTAACGTGCATCTTAATACATTTTCCCGTTATATGACCAACTTTAATCGACATGAGCTCATAGAAGGCTTTATTAGACATTGTGGGCTAGGTTTACCAGTTTTCGAATCGATTTAGTGAGTAGCTGTCACTGATCCGATTATAACATAAGGGTATTTATTTACCTGTTCGTCGCCCTGGAACAGTTGATTTATTGTTTATGTCTACAAGTTTATATATAAAACAGAGCTGAAATTGATGGTTAAACGGCCTCATCGGAACATCTAAATTATGTTTGATGCTGAACTAAACTTAAAATGACCCCACTGACCATCCTATTTTGTTTTTTGAAATGAAATGAGTTCTCGACCATTTTCGCATCGATCGAAAAAATCCCGTTTCTGTTCCCAAACATAACATTTGTTCGCGAACAAAATTTTGCGGGATTTGAATACACAATGGTTTTGTTCGCCAAGATTTATTCATAAATAATAGGATCGTATGGCTTGTGTCGTCACAGTTATATTAAATTTCTTGGCGAACAGAGACGAATCCGAATTCAAAGCCATCAGACGTTGTTTAACTGTAGTCATCTTGAAAAGTGTTAAGGCTTGGCTAGCAGTGAAACAAATCGAATTTTCTATTTGTTCCATAACAATGGATGTGCATTCCGCATCGGCTTTTGCAAAATAGGATAGTTAGTGGGGTCACATTACGTTTAGTCGCGCATGACATCTTATATTGTCTCAATAGGTTACTGCTTTACGCAAATATGACTCATGGTTGATATCATGTATGTGTTTATATGTAAGTTTTATCGAGATTGCCTTTGTGTTTTACCTCTGACGAATTTGCGATCACCTGTGTTTATCCATATCCATGCGAATAATAAATCGTGCCTTCGACGGCCGTGGTCCAGTTGAGTAATGAATAAAGGTGTCGTAAAATTAGAATCAGTTTCATTGCAGAGGTCCTGCTCATTTGTTACTTCAATAATTAGTTTTTTTATCATGTATCATTTTTATTACCACAGAGCCGTGCTTTGATAAGCAAATATCTGTCTCAGTTTAATGTTGTAATGATAAGCACATACCAAATATATTCGCGTCATTTAAACATGTTTACGCTCAACTATTTATAAAACAAGTAACATTTCTTAATCTGAACATTTTGTATCTGTGGTAGGTATTTGAAATTTACCTTTGATGTTTTGGAATTAAAAGCTCAATGCATTTGTATATATATATTATATATGTGTGTGTTTCCAAGAAGCATTTAAAATAAAATACATGGCCAAGGAGAAATAAATTTTGCCGATAAATTATTATTTATCCGTCAGACGTAGTTGATTTTTGATACTGAAAGGAATGAAATATAGGTTTCAAATTATATTAATTTATTTCTGATAATTGCATGGCTATATATGGATAATTGGACTACTGATTTTGACAAATTAAAATTTGGTTTAAAATCACTTATTTCAAAATATTTTAAGTACTTGTTTACTATAACAGGAATCAAATGCAGAAGCACCTCTCTAAACGATGAATTTGCAGCTATTTTAAAGATTGAAGTTCAATTTATATAATCTGCAAAAAAAATTAATATATAGGCTGATTTACAGATCTTACAAGTCTTGCAAAGTCATTACAAAAATACGGGCATGTCACTCTTACAAAAATATCGAAAAAGAGAAACACAAAACCAAGCACCAACCAAGAAGAGAACAAAGACCCAACACCCACCGAAACAACCAAAACAAAACCGCAACCCAGCCCCCAAAAAAAACAAAAAACCACAACCACCACCGAAACCAAACAACCAAAAAAAAGAAATAAGGCAATGTTACTCTTGCAAAAAAGACACAAAAAGAACAAGACAAACACAAAACCACAAACAAAACCAACCCAACACAACAACACAAAAACAAAAACAATAATTCGATTGTTGGATCTACACACTGTTGCTTAAGAGTCTAATTATCAATTCAAGTTCAATAATACTTTCTAATAGCACCAATGCTTCCAATTTGTAAGAAGAGAACAAAGATGGGCTGCCAATGCTGTATGTAATTGCTTACTTTCAAAAATACTTTAATGCTGAATTTATGAACAATTTTTCTTCAAAAATCTAAATATGAAATCCTGTTAGGTATCAATATCTTATTAACTCCAAAGCCCCCAATTGTAAAAAAGGAACAAAAAATTGGTTTCCAAGGCTGTTGAATTTCGTCAACCTTTAGCATTTGATACTTTGTAGAAACGGCATCGTACCGTTGGCTTAAAGACAACCAAAACTATTAAATGTAAGTAAGTGTGTTATAAGTAGTTGTCTTGTTTTATAAAGCTGAGTTTATAACGAAAGCTTCTACCCTGTCCGCAACGTGCAGTTTATGTGTTTTCGCAAAAAAGGACCGTAACACATTTGTGTTCACGCATCCAAAACAAGACGCTCCTGCTACCAGACAGTAATAAACAAAATTAAAAAATTCAGAATATTCGTTCACTGTAGTGCAGAGAAACTGACCTACACGTCGGCAATGAATCGAAATGTCGTACGGTATGGAGTTTGAATAACCCGATTAAATATTGCAATATGCGGGCTGTAACTGTTTCCTTCAAAGAAAGTTTTTTGCGGTATTATACCAGCAGCACTTCAGCGTAACTAAGATATAGGTGCAGTCTAGAATCCTCCGATGGTAAAAATAGATAAACCCGGCAATTTCCTGTTAGCTTTTGGTATTTGCAAGCACAGCTGAGGGTTTCCAAATTTTAGTATAAAAGCGCTTAACTGTTGTTATATATTAGCATTGTGTCCAATAAGAAAAAAACGTTAAAAATCATGTCAGAAAGACTGCCAAAACGCAAAAAAGAGAAAAGCGATTTTGAAGCAAACTTTTTACAAAAATTTGCGAAATTTTTGGCTTTACAAACTGAATTTTAGTACAGTTTTATCAAATTTTTTGTATTTTGACGATTGGAAACAAAAAAATTTTCAAGAGGCGGTGAACCGAGGAGTACACATTAATATACCACCCACAGATACATAAGGTAGCAATACGAAATGCCACAGCTCATTAGCGTTGGAACACTAACCATACCCTTTTTAGCTCAAAATTACTGCAAGTTGTGAACTATAGTACAACATGGGTCTCTGCGTGTTATTTTATGAAAAAGTTGAAACTGTCCAAAATGGACGCCACTGCTTAGAATCGATGCGGTATTAGTCGTAGTGGGACGATGGTTAGAAAACATCTGGGGTTTTTTGAGGACCTGACCTTTTGTCATCATTTTCAAAAAATTTTGAGCGCAAAGTCAAAAAAAGCAGCGTCGTCGCTCTTTGTCAACTATTTCTTTTTTGTCACGTAACCTTAGCAGACCCAAAAAACCCTAAAGTTTCTCATATTTATTTTCAAATTAAATTGCCATATAATCATACAACTCTAAACGGTATAATATAGTGCAATACGTTTTACCATTATTAATATGTCAAAAAAGGACAAAAATATAGCGCAAATACAACTCGAAGCAGTTTTAATACCATCAAAGAGCCCTGGTCTGTATAACGCAAGCGGCACAACAGGAATATCACGCGACAAAATATGGACATATGAAGCGGCGAAGAACAGGGAGAATCGTCTCCCCGACCCGGCGCAAAAGGGAGCCGAGGGGGCTCTACAGTGCTGGGGCTCAAAATGTTGAACAACAATTTTCGCTTACGTCCTCGAAGGGGGATTCCCACTTTCCGGATATCCATAGCCGCACCAGCCCGTGTCCGTGGCGCCATCCAACGACGGATCATGCTCAAACCAAAAGAACGGAGCCGTCTAGGCGTGGGAATGATTCAGATCACCGGCGCGGGGCGTTCGGCGGCCCACCGCAACTTCCTAAAGCGCCAGGAGCTCGTCAGCCCCCAACAAACCAGCTTCTATGCAACCACGCCGCAAAGAGGCGGCCGAAAATTCGATGGGTCATTGACGACTTTTTGAGCGAAACAATGCGGCAGTAATATCGACAAACACACAATCTGATAGACAAGCCTGCGTTAATGAAGGATACGGGAAAACCGAAACGGCGTTCCGCCACGATGTCCGAGAAAGTTCCCGCATCATAGGCATTTTGTGAAACCCGAACCAGCAGCACAACGGCCGGCTCTGGACACTCCACTCACAAGGGTTTCTAGGCCACGGTAAGCGCAGATGGGAAGCTCGGATCCCTTCATTATCTTTCAGGGCAAGGCTACTCCGCGTGATAACTGAGAGGCAAGTAATAGTGTTCGAAAAACACGGATGGGGTTGGGATTCGACACGGCCCGTTTCCAAAGGTTGCGCTCCACCAAATCGCATCGTCCCACATGTGAAGGCCGTCCGTCAGCCGAAAAAGCATATGACGCAGATCAAAAAGATTTGTTATTTTTGGTGGTCACTCTTCACACGTGACCTTGGACTTAATTCGGACAGGCACAAGAAAACAATATTGTCTTGCTACGTTTAACTCCGCACACCACTCATAAGCTACCACCCCTAGAATGTTGCATGTTCTGCGCCTATAAAGGCTGTAATGGAATAAAGAACGGGCAAAAAATACGGTAATATCGTATTTACAATACAATAATAGGTTAAAATAATACAATTATCGGTCGAGTTTTAGAAATATCTAATGATTCTGACCTCATTTGGCCGCTTGCGCTGGACACGTGTCTTACATCCTATTCATGGCGTCAGTTTGGCTCCTGGGATGAATAAATCTCGTGTTCCCTTCCTCTTCGTTATAAATGTCTTGTTAGAAGTATTTTGAATACTTCCCGAAGTATGGTGCCCTTATCTCATTAAAGAAAGGATTTGTTATTCTCTTGAAAAGATTTGACGTAAAGCCACCAAGCGTTGTAATAGGAACTGCCGGATGAAACCATCAAGATCGAGGGGGTCTAACAACATGTAGAGAAAGCCAGAATTTGATTTGTGCTTTATCACAAAGTCTTACGGGCGGGTCATCCGTCTCGACCCGAATTGCTTTTTGCCAGTACACGCACAATTTGGGTCACATTGATATAAAAATTCGCTCAAAAATTTATTCCTTGATTGATAATTTTTCGCTAAACTTTTTCTCTGTGCGGCGAGTCGCTTCGATTTGGCAACAACCTTCCGGAAACGGTTGTCTCGGTTTTCATCCATCTGACGATGCTCCTTAAACGACGTCTACACGCAAACGGGTCGATCCCTTACACTTAGCGTTAGTCAGTTGCTGCTGGTTTTTCCCATCTTCCTTGCAGATCCATTCAATGTCACAAAAAAATGGACAGCCGGGGATTTTTTAGCTCCTGGCTAAACTCATCAATCGCTGTGTATATCTGACCTCAGTCCCATGCGGCTTGTCTCTGGTCAGCGAATTTTTACCGAAGTATCGAAGTAAGAAAGTAGAGCAGTGCGGCGACGCGGGAAATTTGGACAAGTAGTTGTTTGCACTCAATGCTCCCAGGGCGCAGACCGTCCCGGACTGAGTTCCGGGGAACGTTAAGAACGCTTTCAAGGATGCTCCGGGTTTCCCCTTCCATTTAACCGACAAAGGCGTTCGGGAGGACACATTCTATTCAGAATTGTTTAGTGCCCTACAAATCTTGGGATGACAGTGGACGACCAATGGACGCATCCGGTCGGCCTTATTGCGCAATGATCCTGTGTGAAAGGGGTACCACAGGCTCACGCTGACGCGATTGTTGATGACGCTGACAAAGACAACGATGAACTAAACATCCTGATCAAAAACAGTGCCTGGGAGATGTATAATGTTGGGTCCGCCAATAAAAAAGGGAATCAACGTTACAGCCAACCGCGGAGCAAAGCACTCCGCGACGGTCGACACGGAAGCCTGTGATACCAGCCACGGCGGTCGTTGCAAACGCCAAGAGGGGATCGCAATCTTTAGAAGGGAGGTTCGAACCAGTTTTGTACAGGCGCTGGGGAAAGATTACAACTCCGGGTTGCGGGGTCATCGATTATCCGTACCTCAAAGAGGTGTCGTGGCACATTGGATCCTTCCATACATTGACTGCAGAATTTTAGAAAGTTGAACTACAGTGAGCGAAGGAACACCAATCCATATAAACGTTGGAGAGAGACCTCAGAAGGCTTGATTCGGACGAGGCGGGAGGATGCGGAAGAATGTAGATGCAAATAAATTGTAGTTGATCTCAGCACCACAACACGGCGAGGAGAAGAGCGCTGGATCATGGAGACGGCGCTTGAACAAGCGAGCCGAGCTGACAGAAACAACAAACTCATGGAGAGTTATGCCAAGCAACAACCACACGGTTACAAAAGAAGTCAAGACGAGCGTTAAGGCGAGGTATATATTTAGTAAGCAATTTCTAAGAATGTCCGCTGAGTCCTTGAGTAATGCCCATTCAAAAAACTCTTCGAACTTGATATCTAATAAGCCATTGATTATTTTATAAACCGTTATAAGATCGAGAGCGCAAAAATGTTCGGATTTCCAGTGTTTGGATATCTAATTTGTATAAGCGCTGTCTCTAGGAAAGGTGACGGGAAGGATAAAAATTATTTTTGTTGCTCCGCGTTGGACTTGTTCTATAACGAGCTTTATCACACTGGTGAAGTGGGCACCAAACTTGTACAGAATATTCGAGGTGAGGACGTACTATAGTTTTATATTTTTTTTTTAAAGCTTCTTTCGTTAAATATTTAAAACATCGTCTTATTACATACAATGCTTTCTCCGCTTTTGCAGTTGAAGTTCCACAATGACTTGAAGATTTAAGATCGCAAGAAACTATAACACCTAAATCATGTATACATTCCTGTTGAGCTTTGATG
>JASANE010023746.1:0-14296 GCA_030248225.1 Trileptium ribeirensis
ATGACCGATCACACACAGGCAGACGAAATTTAAAAGATTTCACCCCTGCAACACACAATCTCCGCTACGTTTCACTACTTTCTGATTATTCATGTTTATGTATCCCACAATTCCTCGGAGGAATTTGGAAACCATAAACGTTATATTAATGTGTTATTAGTGTTAATTGGTTAGCAAAACTTTAGCATCATCAAAGTACATATTAGACAAATGAAATGCGAATCTACGATATTCCCAGCTCAAGTCTAACCCTAGCTTTAGGACATAGGTGCCGATAGGGTGGTATGGGGGCTCCGTAAGTATCTTACCCTCAACGCTATGTCTACGCGTCCCCACCCCGAAAGCTTCGAATTCAACATCCTCCCAAGAGCGCGAGGTAAATTTTAGCAAACATAAGCAAAAATTTGGGTAAAATTGATAAAGATTGGAGTAAAATTGGCAAAATTGTCGGGCAGGTATTTACCCGCTACTGCTTCGAAGACTTCTTCCGAGCCGACATATAACCCTTCCTTAGCCGACGGACATTCGGCTGCTATACTATTCTTTAGGCTGTTGTTATTACAAGTAAGTTTAGGTTTCATTTTAGGCTTAGACGTAAGGTTAGTCTCACATATATACTCTGAGGCTAAGGCATGGGAAGTTTCAGCAAAAGATCAAGACATAATTATCGGCACTAACCGAAACAACACGGCTAATCTCTTGTTCATGATCACGTTCCCATTCCTCTTTTTGCTGCTGCAATGCTTCTGAGTCGGGAGTGTCGCCAGTAATTGTATCGTGATAGGCCTAAATAATATTTAGAACATTTGCTTTATACATTATATACATTAGTAAACATGAATAACGATAATTTGGTCTCATTTTAAGTAAATAGAATGCTAGTTTCAACTTTATGTCTGTTATTTTAAAAAGTATTAACCTTGACATAACACCTGTTGTAGTCATGCATGCATACCGCAACCAGATAACAGAACTGCATTACAATTATGAAGTTCGTTACGATTAATTATGTTCTACATTGCGACAAAGCTGTTCAAATATATTTAGTATTAATGGCGAAAGAACATCTAAATTTCTTCTAGTTTCATAAATATAATTGTATTGGAGAGATGACAAGACGTTTTTATCTGTTATCAACACACATGCATGCAACAACACACATGTTAACATTAGCGCTGAATGTGATACAGGATTCATACGATCAATAATGAATTAATGTAGATCTAAGCTTAATGTGTAGCCCGCGTGAGTCCTAACTAAGATTGTAAACTAAAAGTTGTTAGGGTAGATACAGTTGACCAAAGTCAAATTACCACGTAAGTGTTTTTTTAGGCTTTTATGTAATCCTCCCGTTAAGGTTTTGATTTCACCATAATATTTATTTTACCCACTACAAATGCACACGTACATATAAATCAATAAACATTCAAGAACACTTACGCTAAATGTGGACACACAGGAAATATAGCAAAATTCACCGGTTCTACGATCACGTAAGTTACGAGTCTTGATTCACCGATTGTACGAGCAAACTGAGGCCCTAAGCTCACGATGCAACCCTTTAAGTAATCTTTTAACATCCAGTTCTAGGAACCCGATTACAACTTGGTTCTAAAATCTCTCTAACCCATTAGATTTTAGTATAACTGTTGCCAACCGGGTTACGAATTCTGGAACTGTGAAATTCGCTCTCTAACATAAGTTTTAATTTTTGCGTTAGAGAGACCCTTTTTATGAAATTCTCGGAATCCCTAAGTCATAACAATTTTTATGAAACTCCAGCACACACATAATACATATACATTTGCGCTAATGTAGTCCTAATACTTAAGGCACCCAAAGGCTACACTCAAATTAAATATGTAACCACACTGTAGCCCTAAACACACAAATTTTAAAATTTTGTATTATTTTACACTCTCCTAAAGTTATAATCTCTAGAACCTATGAATATTTCTTATTACCTAAAATGACCGAGGGGAAGAGTTCCATAACGTCTTAACGGGTTGAAGCCAAATTTGGTGTGAATAATCTACAGCGTGCCCTGTGACATTTGGCGTCAAAACTCGCCTATGCCCAAATCATCCCCCTGTCCACTTTAACATGATTGTTCTAATTCTTAAAAGTTTTGTTTTACAGTGCTGGGAAAATTTGATCTGAAAACTATTGCAACTTTCTGGCACTTACACATATTACTTATAACTTACACATAATGAACACAACAAGTCATTACACACACTTTCATCACATATGCAGAAATACATGTATTGTATACGACTCGCACGTACTAAACACAACAAACGACTTCACACGTGTGAAAACTCATACATGAATTATACAGGCGTTAACACACGACATGTATGTAAGCAGTAAACAAAATACGCGTCACATACATATTACACGCATGATAAATAGATGACGCAAGACCTATATTTTCCCACCAGAATGATTCCCACTGTAGCTCACCACGTATAGCAGTTATTGGCATGGCATAAGGCAATACCGAGTCAGTGAAAAAAATGCTCTCATGTGAAGCGATGTTAAGAGCTTCGATCCGTTGTGTTTGGGGATCACGACTTAATACGTCCCTCAGCATCACATGAGGGAATTTGTTTACTAAGGCAAAAGATCTTTACAAATGTACAGTTAATACATCGAGGGTAAATCACAACAATAATAAATACCTTTTTCGTCAATAATGTTGACTTTCAACATGCTTCTGAAATTGAGTTGTTTGAACCACAATGTACACTATTAAGTTTTCTCACAAACACCTTGCTCATACGATAATTTTTTCATATATACTTCCTTGAAAGAATGTACTAAAACCACACATTACATCCCGAAACATGGGTTCAGGGGCTACCCCCAAAAGTCTCGGGCCTCCTCCTCCTATACCCCTTAAGGGTGCTACACACCCTCTGGTGTGCCGCATACCCCATTCCTCCCTATCCCGTACACTCCTCCATTGGAGCGCCAAACTTTTAGCAAAAATTGGCAACATTTGGGCGAAATTTGGACAAAACAAGGGTTAAAATTAAACTTGAGAAGTCTTGGGGTTAGGTCGTCAATTTTTTGCACCTCCTATCCCTATCCCGCTGATATCGCGTTCACTCCTGAGTTGACCTGCACTCCGTCTTCCTGACGCCCACCTCCCGTGAGACTTGGGACCGTCGGCATGTATGTATGTAAGAATACTATTGTTTTTCGTAAAAACTTACATCTTCAATTTCTCGATAGCGTCTATCCTTGCACCTTCGATAGTCGTAAACGATGTTACCCAGAGGGCTTGAACATGACCATGCACGAATCAAGACATCTGAAAGTAGTTATATACCTGTCTTTGGACAAATTTGGAAATACACTTTTCCCGAGTTCGGATTTCATTCTCGCTGCAAAATTGGTGTTAAGCAAGACCACGCGTCTAGGAATTAAACAGTAAGCAGTGTACACACCTTGACTTTTTGCTGATGATCCCGAACACGATGTTATTTAACCTGCAGGTTAACTAGAATCAGGATTTGGGGGTGGCAGTCTAGGATAAGACAAGTAATCAAGCCTCATTCCTGGCATTCAAACGGTTATAGCTAGCTAAAAACATCAAGTATGATTGGCAAATCTGTGATGGTACAACCTGGGTTCCTTCGCGTATCTTGCTAAGCTACCGCACTTATGATTAACGTTAGCTAGCCAAGACCGATTTACATGAACTGCGATAACCACTGCTACTGCATCGACGAAGAATACAGCTTGCGCAATTTTCACAGTTCCGCAAAAATGATGACTTAGTTGTGGCAGCGAAACAATCATTGTCTGCCAACATAACTATGAATATACTACGGTGGTATACCAATGTAAAGGCCTTGGAGGAATTCCTCAAAGTAAAACAGGGCGGCGACATTTTTGTTATACAACGTTTATCGTCAATACATATGTATCTAAATAATATTTACATATTGGTGATGCAGATCTACCGATCACATTTATCAATGGTGCTGAACATTTCCCAAAAATTTCTTTCAATAAATCTATAATTTCATGTACTGTTCGTACCACGTTGACGAGCTGATACAAATGGTTTATTGGCATGTTGTATTCGCTCATCAACTGAAACAGCCGTTCAACTGAATCAGTGCATAAGTTAACGATTTATAAGCATTTGTCTGTCAACTATATCTAAAGATTAATCTATTTCCCAACCCTTAACCATTAACGGATTCAGTTGGTTTTGAATTCGTCGCTGCGATTTGAATTGTATACAAAATGCATATTTTTTGAGAAGCTAATTTTTCGGAAATTTTCTATAACAGAAAGATTTGCAAGATTTTTTCCTATAAACATGGTCGACGAGTTGAGGAGCACTATAATAGACAAGTTGATGCGCATTATTACTATACCTTCCAAATCATGGGCGCATCAAGAAGGATGGGGCGGCTCGTCTACTTTTCGATAAAAACGGGTCACCGGTCTCCTCACGCTCTGTTTCACATTTGAGCGCCTCTCATTTTGAATAGCGCCCCTGATCAAAATTGACAATTATCGAGCTCAGAGATATACACGAAAAGAACCAAACACTGAGTATGAAACGTCATAATCAAGTTTCTTGAACCAACAATGTGTGATGCACTGAGAACGTGTTAGTGAAAAAGAGATGATTAACTAAAAAGTATAAGATTGCAATATCTAATCCGAGCGAAACACAATCCTTACCGTTATGCTCTATAGAAAGTTAAGAAGCAATAACTTCTGCTTCCAGATTCACAAATTTTTGTATCGCTGCATAAATATTATTTGGAAACTACTAATAGCTAGGATATACTTTGGATATGCTTCTAACAGTCGGAAGATGGTATTGCACCGATACCTATATTCTTCTTTGATCGAGGTATGTTATCTGGCGTCGCGTCTCAGCCAAGGTTAGCGATATATGAGTTCAAACTTCATAACGTAAATGCCATTTATTATTAACATGTCATATAACTAATATACCGTAATTATTTATATAACATCAAATAATATATATAATATTCGGAACCTCTGGTTGTAAGCTATCAGCAAGACTATAATTATAAGTGTAGGTATCAATTGAAATTATAAACTTATATTAAACGGTATTACCGGGACTTAGTGTACTAATTAGCGAAAATACGCAGTGTTTGTACAAAATCCAAAAGCTTTACAGAAAAGAAGAATAATGCGCAATGTTTGTTACAAACATCTTGACTTCCAGTTTGTGGCTAGTACCACATCAATAAAAAGGACAAACACAGACTGTCCAAAAAATTTCTTTTCGTTTCTGACACTCGTAGGCATCTTCTATTTCAGTTGTGCCTTTCCTGGTTTTCAATATAACACGTTGTATAGTAGTTGGTTGTCGACGACCAAAGCATGTGAAAAGAAGCCGACTGAAAAGTTGGGCTAATGTTGGGTTCGAGCGAACAATCTTATTCGTTTGGATCCGCAAGCATCCCCTCTCAAGGGCGCAACGCTAAAAAATTCTTTGGGAGAAGGACAGCGCGGTCGAAAAATTTTGAGGATATGGGGGCGGGTACAGTACAAAATACATCATTTTGCAACCGTTGTACGCATATATGTGGGTGCTGGTGACTATGAGTTCGTATATACATACAGACGTGACCAAATTGCTAAATTTCTGGGAGATCGACCTACATATCAGTACGTCCTACATATATTTCTACATACATATACACATAATTAATTGATCAATAACGGACTTTTTGAGGAGGATGCCAGACATATTTCTGAATATTCGTGATTAATCAACTTGCCATATTTCTGGAAGGACGTCCTATATGGCCGTCTTCTGAGGCGTATTTCTAAAAAGGGGGCGCCCCCGGTGTATGCGCCCACTACTGACGTATCTCTCCTGGTCCGACCGACTTCAGAAAAGTTATATATATATGTGTTATTCTCGAAAGTTCTACCACTGTTCTTTATTTTTATATACTGTAGATGTATCCCAAACATATTCAATATATTTTTGCATTCCACCTTGAGATAACCCGCTGTTATGTCCGTAGTCGCTAAACAAGTATATATATGTTGGATGAGGGTTGCATGTATGACTGTGGGTTTGGTAAAGCGGAAGTAGAATACGAACTTACGGTACGTCGTGCGGCTTATGTAAGCAATTTTTTTTCATCTAGTTATTGGTGCTTGACGGCAAATGAACGTGAAAAGAAAACGGCTGAAGACTTAGGCTGCGTGGCATTCCAAGTCAATCTTTTTGTTTTGGATCCCCAAACATACACTCTACCGACACAGCAGTCATAGCTTGACTTTACAGTATTGTAAATATCCTATATTCGACAATTTCTTTCTCGAATATCGCTAATTAAAGTCAAATATTTGGAGTTGTTTGGAATTCGCCTACCGGGGATGTTGTGTAGTTTTAGTTTGTCATTGAAATGTAACGAAACTTAAAATTAACTTTGACAATTTGAAAGACTTTAGCTAAATTTCGGCCAAGGTAGAAATTATGGCCTTGCCAAACTTTATATTCGCATCCGCTACTTTTTATTTACCTAAAATTTGCTTCACATATCGCTTACGAACATATTTGCGCATTAAGTGTTTGGTTAAGGCATATATTACCGCTTATATGCTGTTAGCCTAAGCATTTCGAGTGAAACAAGTTAACTTAAGGCATGGATAGTTATTAGTTTCGACATAATTATGTGCTCAACACTACATTAACGTAAACAAACAAAAGAAAACAACAAAAGTTTCACACCTTGATCACTTGTTGGTTGATCTTCGCTATCACTGCAATACGGTCTTCTATGACGTCCAGTTCTGGCTGTTTCAGTTAGTAGTTCTGGCCATGGCTCTAAGGTGTATCCGTATTCCGATGTTGTTCTAGTTTGGTATTCTGTTTCGTCAGCGCTGTGTAAAAAATCATTTATCAATATTGGCAGCGTAGGTAACGAATTTTGCGCAACGCAAAGGCATAGATACATGCAAACGTTTACGTTTACGTTAATATAATGACACTTTTACAGTGCATTACATTTTAACACAAACGAATCCACCTACAACTGTATATTTGCAGTAGTAATTGATTTTTCACCATTATCGCACAAGATACTGTGTATGAGATATTTGATTGAAGCCTTTCTATTCTATGCATGTGTTTGTAATACACATTGTATAATACTGTAGTAATTGGAAGACTATTTGTAATTGTTATAGTTCAATAGAGAGCTAGCTATTACATAAAAAGTTATGAAATTGATTTAGCTACAGCAGTAAACTGGCCTGGTGTTAACATAATTTTCATTTTTTGTGTGACTGTGAAATTTCAGAGTAAGTTGTATTTCATTGCACAATCTGGTCGTATTGGATGCAATATATTGCAACCTAACTGCTCGTTCACAATGCGTACACGGTGCTTGGAAAATTTTTGGATTTCGTGCGCCCATATTTAAGCCCATAGTGAAATTTTCCACGGGAATCTTTGTAGCTAAAAGATACCAGTCCACCAGGTTCTGCGTGAGTTCGACACCAGAAATACCACATATAAAATTTCATAGCGCGCAAACATTTATATTTGGTTTTGGGCACAAAATATGTCATGATATCATCGATATACGAAAAACCTGCAAAGACTCTTCTTGGTGTCAAGATAACCAGTTAGACCCTAACCGACGACAGAAGTGTACTTTGGAGCTAACTCTGATCTAGCCGATATAAAAGCTATGGCATAGCTCTACCACAAGGATGAGATTTTTGGATTAGTACAAAATTCGATGTTGCTGTGACTGGCTTTGAACTTGGTGGTTAGCTGTAGCTACATATGCTTGGTATACTCAGTTCTTGTAAAATTTATGACATTTTATATTGAACATTTTTACGTGTGCTTTACGTAATATGACGTTTTTAACGGTATGGTAAATCAAGAACGCACATAATTCAACAACCGTACTGTCGAAAATCATTTAAATTAACGTACATAAAATACGGCGCAAAGCAGGGATGTAATTCTTTTGTTGCTTCGCAGAAGCTGCTATTCTAGAAAGTTAATATTAATGGTACGGTGTCTATGCTGACAGACACTGTGAAAATTCAGCCATGCAAACGGTTTAGTTTATTTTGGCGCAAAAATTCTGATCACTTATCATCTATTCTCTCTGTAAAAGGTAGAACTTTGAACAGCAAATCAATCAAGCCACGATATACTGCGAGCATTTGAGTCAAACTAAATCGGTCTAAACATCTCTAGCAGCGAAATTTATATCGATTTAGTTCAAAGTAGAGTTTATTCAACAACTGTTTTCACATGCATACGGTTTCCAGCATTTTTTGATGTATATGCGATATACAATAATATAACAGACATACTGTATATTTATCAAAATAACTTATCTCTAATCGTGAATTTCATTTCAGGGCAGAAAAATCACTTTACCTAACTGATCAACTGTGGTTGTGGTGTCAATGCATGTAATGCTGCATCACATGTCTGTGTCATCAGAACGAGCTTGCACGAAGCTAACACTTGATATAATTATATTGAAATTGAAAGCGAAAGATAATAAAAATCAAATTCAACATTTGAAAATACTGCGTTCTGTTATTTGCACAAAAACACAAGCATTCATTAATTATAGCTTCACGTCTACACAATAATATATGCATATTACCGCCTAATACCTAGTATCGATTTCTTTTAACAATTCGGCTGATAGCATTTCCAGCCGTTCCTTTGTCGGCTGCCGCGGTCTAATGTCGTCTCGACGTGCGTAAAGCTGACGTGGATCGGTCTTCGAGTCTGTATAGGCGCGACGAATTTCACGAATCAAACGGCGTTCATGCTTCGACCGGTTTCGAGGTATCTTTGGTTGTTGACCATACTCCCGTCGTGTATGAGGGCGCTCGGCGCGACGCTGATGGATACGTTGTGTTCCTCTTGCAGAGTATCGAGGAAGACGGCTCGACAAGCTAACGCATTTTCGATGACTATGATGGCCGTATTTATGATGACACAAGCGTGATGATTGCTTGGCGCGTCTATGTTAACCGTGTTATGTTTAATTATTTTAGTTTCATTATTCGAGCATTTGACAAGTAAGCCTAGTGGTTTAGGTAAGAGCCACCCATCCTGCGATATTTTCCAATTTTAATAAACTATCATTTCTAGCGTTCACTCCTTCATACCAATCTGGCCAAATGGCCACAATGCAGACTTTAAAGTGTGGTAGCCGAGTTTTGTCGTGTGGTGTACGTATATGAAGGGGTTTTTTATAATTTATTTTGCGAGTTTCCTTAAGGCATAGAGCAATAGCTCCTATACAGCTCATGGGTAAACCGATATTAATAATGCAACCCGGATTCAGTTTGCTGCGGCACGAGGGCGAAGCCAAGGGGGACACGATAGTGTGCCACCTCCTGCATAGCCATCCGTGGTCTGGTAAGATCATAGAAAACGAAGTTCATGTTTATGTACGCCAGATGCGTTTAACACCGCGCCCCACCCATCAAATGTAGTGCCCATAGGACCTATTTCTGGAGACGCCCCTGTGGCGACGATCTGAGTTTGTCAAAAATTATACGATGCACTAATAATTCGGGAACAAAACGATTATTAACGCTGGTGATATCATATGAGGGTTCAGCACAACAGTTGAAGTATGCCGAAATTTCAAATATTAGCTTTTGCGTGTGTGCCATTGCACAAAGGTGACAAACAAGTCAAAATAAAAAGGTAAAAAGCTGGAACACTATGTGAAAGTGACTCGACCACGATCACTGGATAATAATTATTTCCGGTCGGCGCGGAGACATTACACGGCGACATAACTAACTGCGCCTTTAATATTGACAAAATTTCATCGGAAATGGGTTACGTCTTCCGTAACAATTTTTCTTCTTTTCCCCTATTTTGCTCTGGAGTACTCTGTTTTCAAATATTTGGTCTACTGCTACATTTCGATAACAAGCATTAATTAATTATGTCTTAGGTAACAATTTTTCTTCTCTTCCCCTATTTTGGTCTGGAGTACTTTGTTTTCAAATATATGGGCCACTGTTACGCTTCGATAACGAGCATTAATTAATTATGTCTTAGGTAACGATTTTTCTTCTCTTCCCCTATTTTGCTCTGGAGTACTTTGTTTTCAAGGGTTTGGGCCACTGTTACGTTTCGATAACGAGCATTAATTAATTATGTCTTACGTAACAATTTTTCTTCTCTTCCCCTATTTTGCTCTGGAGTACTTTGTTTTCAAATATTTGGGCCACTGTTACGCTTCGACAACAAGCATTAATTAATTATGTCTTACGTAAAAATTTTTCTTCTCTTCCACTATTTTGCTCTGGAGTACTTTGTTTTGAAATATTTGGGCTATTGTTACATTTCGATAACGAGCATTAATTAATTATGTCTTACATAACAATTTTTCTTCTATTCCCCTATTTTGCTCTGGAGCACTTTGTTTTCAAATATTTGGGCCACTGTTACATTTCGATAACGAGCATTAATTAATTATGTCTTACGTAACAATTTTTCTTCTCTTCCCCTATTTTGCTCTGGAGAACTTTGTTTTCAAATATTTGGGCCACTGTTACGCTTCGATAACGAGCATTAATTAATTATGTCTTACGTAACAATTTTTCTTCTCTTCGCTGTTTTGCTCTGGAGTACTTTGGTTTCAAATATTTGGGCCACTGAGCATTAATTAAGTTGTTTTTAATTTAAAAAATCTGCCTTACATATACGTGTTTTGCCAAAACCCGATCGTCTTTTGAAATTCAGCTTTAACAATCATAATTTGGGTCTAATTTTTAGCTGCTGGCTACTTTAAATTATATAGTTCTTTTTCAAAAGCACACACCTTTAAGAATTTTGGACGAAAATTATAAGAAATGTACAAGAGGTTTCGCGATTTGTGGGAATGTTGACATGTTTTTTCTGGATCTGGCATGAAATTTTTGAAAATTTACTCACAAGAGACTGTCTAATGTGTAGACATTACAAATTGTTATTTGTGTCGACCATATATACTTGTCACATAAATTGTTACTGATATATTACAGAAAATAAATATCCATATTTTTCAGGAAATGCCACCAGAACTTTATAAATATTTTTTCGAGAATTGAATTTATTCGTCATGAATTTGTGAATTTACACTTGACCAAGTTGTATAAAAAGTGTTTATCACTGCTGAAAAGTATAGAAAATGCAACATTCGAACTAAGCAAGTTTTCTGATATTGTGATGCGGAGATAAAGTTGGTTCTTGACAAACATTTTGAGACTCAAATGTTTCATAGCACAGACTTTTCAGATTTCAGTTAAGATTTCGATAATGTCATTACTGGAAGCCTGTCATTTGATTTATGCTTCTATGGTACTGCTCGTTGATGTTGTTGAATTTGGCATATAAATTTTGTATTCAATAAATCATGACGTTGAGGGGTTTCAATCGTTTTTAGTGCAATGTTACTCCCATAATGATTTTATCAGCAATTGCTTCGACGAAAGCGAATCGAAATGTAAAAATTTCGTGCCAGCAGTTGTTGAAGATATTCTTTGAACTGGTTCAACGAACAGCTTCAACCCCGGCGCCATGTTTTAACAAATGTACCTTGAACTATATTGTGGGTCGTTTGAACTGTGGTGCGATTTTCCAAGAAAGGTTTGTAACGTTACAGATATTCTAGTCTTAATAATTTAGAGCGGTTAGATAGTAATTAACAACAAAATGGAGCAACGTGACTGAAAGAAAACACAAAAAGATGGCTTCCCAAATTTTCAGATATCAAACAACGAATTTGCAGAACAACACAGCTCAAAAAACAGATGCATCACACCTTTATATTCTAGGCCACGCGTCTTTCTAGTTTGTCCAACTACTGAAAAAATCATAAACATTACTGAAACAGTTGTTCAGTTTTACTCAACTATTACGCAGCAATAGAGAAACAATTAATGGTTGCTATTACCTAGTGTAAACCCAACGGTAATAAATTATATAAACTAATTCTTAGTTTAACTTTAAATCTTCAAATAAATATATTTTAAAAGAAAATAAAAATGAAAATTTTAGGAAAATAGAAAAAATAAACATAAACCTTTGTTGACTTTGCGATTCGTGGTCTTTAGATGACTGTGGAGAACTCAGTGAACCGCGCCGAGAACGGTCTTGTTCGGCTTTCTTCCAATCTAAGCGATCTCGTGAAACATGTCGTACTAGCGATTCGTGTTCTCCAAGATACGATACGCGTTTTAATTTTCCGTTGACTGATTTAGTTGCAGATGGCATTCGTTTCATCTATAAGCAATAAAATAACTGAGGACAGAAATCACTGAATTTTCTATTTAAAATAAATTTCCATGAATGTGCATTGGTTGGAATCTTTATGCTAATTTCCCACATCAATTATCAATTTCTGCAGAATACAGCATTTTTTCAGCTCGACATTCGCAGCAAGTGACCTATAAACTAAAATGTTGGATACCATCGCCTAGGCAAGGAAGAACAATGATATATAGAACTTATGTGGCAATTTGTGTCGTATTATTACGCTTTTTGCAATAGCAAATTGTCGTTCTGGATGTTTCGTTTAAGTTCCAATTTTCATTACTTCGACGATGTCGACAGGTGCTTTGAACGATCAAATTCTGGGATTTGCTAAATCTAATCGACAATTAATGTTTTTTCCATGCTCGGAAACATTGCTGCGACAGCAACGTGTTGCTAAAGTGAATAAGTTTATTGCAATATTGAATATTGTGCTGCCAGCAACGAAGGTATCTCCACTGCGGTTGACAGCCCTTCGCTGTCGCAGAATCTATATTTATTAGTTATTTTGCGCTGTATATAGTAATGCGGTATAAAAATACGATATCGTTTCGATAAAACATAAAACGATAAAACACTTGTAGCCCAAATTTGCATAAACTACAGTATGTTTTGCAGTGTTTCCATTGAGGCTTCACTAATAAATTCAAAGGACAATAATTGTTACAGAAAAGTGGAAGAACAAAATATCTTCGAGTAATAAAATGGAAGACTGACAGAATGCATCTTCGATCTGATGCAGTGGTACAGACGGCTCGAAACATCCATACGGCATATCCTTCGCATAAACGGTTATCTGTTGAAGAATGTTATAATACTCATAAGCATCATGAATTCTTAATTTGGCTTAGTTTGGAATTTCTCCAAGCCATTTTCGTAAAAGTAGTATCGTTTCGATTTTCAAGATAACCAGTTTTCGTGATGACAACCGTCGTTCAACTTAAAAGTATTGTTGTAAAACACAATTATACACAATTATATATTAAGGCAAAATGCTTGTTTCAGACTCAACAAAGCACATTATTACGAGTGTTTTTGTCAGAACAGTAATTTTAGGCAGTATGAAGTTTTATGTAATTAGATATATATTCTAAATGCTACAACTTAATGCAATTTTCGTATAGTTTCGGTTAACTACAAGCACCTGAGACAACAAATGCCAAAATTAATGACTAAAATGTCCTAAGTTCGGGCCGTCTTTACAGTCCGGCGTTTTTAAGAACATACCTGAGTTATCATCGGTGGCCCTCCTGCGGCCCTGGCAGTATAATATTCATCGACTGAGAGATCGGGTGTCCATACATCCGGCGAACCCGTTCCTAGCACACGGTCCGATGTTTGATCCACAGTTCGTTGATCTCCGCTGAGTGCAAGCTGGGCGATCATAGGTGACGTTGTCGGTGTTGGTGGCTCTGGGGTAGTGTCAACAATATATTTGGGTTTAGAAGGTCCCTCAGTAGAGCGACCACCTTTACCGTTTGCGTCGCTTTCTTGTTTCAGCCGATCTCGTACACTTTCTAGAACAACGTTTGTCTTCGTGCCCTCTGCTGTCCCAGGCACACTGACGCCGCGAGGTTGTTTTGCTTTAATACTTGGATCAATATTTTGCTGGGCACCGGGTTTTGGTGCAATCTCGGGTTCGTCATCCACAACCAAACCTACACCTTCAGGAATTGCTTCACCATTCTCGTCAACAACGAAATATTTATAGTGCCGTGGAAGCCGGATTGCTACGTTGTAAACGGATTCCTTGCGAGGAATCGTTCTGAAAAAAAGCCAAACATTAGGAAGCTTAAGTGGATTTAAGACAGTAAAAAGTAAAATCGATATTAACATGCCAGCTCTTGAAAGCTCATCATCTTGTAGCTGGGATGGTTCAAGTATGAATTAAACATACATGTTATTCACAAAGGAGATTAGCCCACTAAAGTGAAGGCACCTCGGCCTGAAGTTACCGGTTTCCAAACTGCA
>JASANE010023747.1:0-24283 GCA_030248225.1 Trileptium ribeirensis
ACACTCTCCTAAAGTTATAATTTCTAGAACCTATGAATTGCTTATTACCGAACATAACCGAGAGGATGAGGTCCGTAACTCCTTAATGGGTGGGCCAATTGATGCCAAATTTGGTATGCACTATCTACAGTGTGCCCTATAGTATTTGGCATCAAAATCCGCATGTGCCCAAACCATCCCCCTGTCTAGTTTAACACGATTTCTATAGTTCTTAAAAGTTTTATTTTAATGTGATGGGAAAATTGTGATCTCAAAACTATTGCGATTTTCTGGCAATTACACATATTACATACGCCTCACACATGATACACAAAACAAACAACTTACAAACAAAACATTTTACATTCAATCACACCCGGTTCGCACGTAATGGAGAAGGCAAACAACTGCACACATATAAAAAACCACTAATGAATTATACAGTTGTAAATACACGAAATGTAGGTATGTAGTAAACAAAATACACAACTTATACATATTACACACAAGGCCTACACTTTCCCACCGTAGTTCATGACGAGTAGCGGTTATAGATATGACATAAGACAATATGCCTTACACGATTGAACTTTTCCCACGGCAACACATCGTTACATGAAAGCAACGCCAATTTTTATACTGGACAAAAAAGAAGCAACTTTTGTCATTTTGATGATATCGCCAAGTGTACTAATAAAAAGTAACGTGAAGCGTTCATCAAAGGGAATCACGAATAGCCTAGTCGTTTCAACAACGGGAACCAATGCGAAACACTGAGTTTAACGTAACCCAATAACTGGTGCCAATAACAACTTTTAGTTACCGCTAGCAAAAACGGAACTACCTAAAATGTTTCGATGATGGCTTCCACTGCCTATCATGGTGACATGTGTTCGTAGCATGTGCCCAGTGCCGGGAGATTTCTGCTGTAGCCAGCTTCAAAATCTTAGCCCGTACCCCTGTATTCCAGTACCTAAGAACAAGTAACAGGGACTGCAACCATTTTCTTTTAGCCGTTTGAAGTCTTTATAAATGTATGTGAAGTTACATCATAATACAGTTGAGTGTAAATTGAATAAAATTGCCAGGCCAATATTTTAGTGCATCATTTCATATTAAACACTGAATCTTAACGGCAATATTTCTAATAATGTTGACTATAGGCAACGAATCCAAAATCGGTTTTGGTTTTTCAGTACGTTCGTATGCTGTTTGCCGTAATTAAATTTTGTTAACTACATCATGCTCCGAGGGTTCAAGAGGATTAGCCGGGGTCCGGGGCGCGTGGAGGTCGTCTTAGGGGTAGAGGTTTTCGACCGGAGGTCTTCCATTAGAGGGTAATAAAAAATGAAGACATCCCTGCTAGGATTCATCTTTGCCGATTTCATTGAAAATTGTAATTTTTTAACCTATGTGTACCTATTTCCTAAAATTTTCTGCATGCTTTCGACGTGCGGTGGGCGTGGAAGGTTGGGAGAGTGCGGAACACTAAGGGTGGTAGGAGGCCATAGGGGAGTCGTTTTTAGGTACTATGGGCCATTAAAGATGGTAGACCAGGTCTTGGGATGTCCGAGTATGAGGGGGTTAGCCCCCTAAGCTCCTACTTCGCAGATGTCGACCATAAGGATTATTACCGAACTCCTACAAAATTCTTGCATGAAAGAGTTTAACATAAGCTGTTAAAATACCTTCTGCAGGCTTTTCGATATCCAACATTGTTCTTTAGACAGCGGCTACGACAACAGCAGCGAATACAAATACCGTTATCTTCTCCGTGGTCTTTATGGGCTGCAACCACTAAAATAACCTTCAAAGACATTACCCCACATTTGCCAGTATACATACACTGTCATTTAAGTGGTCGCCCCACTGATAGGTTAAACTCCCATCGGTCGAAGAGTATATCCCCATGGTAGGCGCCTAACGTTTTTAGAGGCGCCCAAATAGCCGAATCAATAGGAGGAGTATCCGCACACCATTCCTCCCACTCCCCTCCGCTTCCGTATGTCTGGTGCTCCTCGGAACCAGGATGCCGTGCTCCAAAGGCACCGTCTGCCACCCTTGACATTCTGAAACTCCGGGATGTACGCTATTGTACTGCAGACTATAAGCTAGGGAATAAACACAAAATTGGCAAAATAAGAATAAAGTGGCAAAAATGCGCCTTGTGTTCAGTCAGAATTTTGATGATTTTCAATTTGCAAGAAAACGTTTATCTATTAAAATAGATGTAAGCTTTGCATGTGCGTTCGGATCAATGCGCGTAGAAATTAAATATAACACTGAAGTCACCCTTAATCGGTCACATGATCGATGCTGCAGCTACAGCCTCACTCAAGCGGAGGAGGGGGGCATCTACTCGAGGTGGCTTCACGCCATGTGAAAATGATGGCGAAATGGTATTATACTTGATATCAGTAAAACGGTTTGAAGGAAATTCGCGGTTACGGTTTGTTGTGGCTCACTAACACTGTTTGGTGCTTACTGACACGGTTTCGGGCTCTCAGTGACACGGTTTGGGGTTGTTTTGAATGACGCGGTTTTGGAGCCTCACTGGCACGGTCTGGGTGGTATCGGTTGGCTAGCCGCGCGCCTGCATAACATTCAGCTTACTGTGTTTACGAAGAAAACCAGACAAATCTAAATCCAAATTTTCTTTCGCAAATAATTGACTAATATTCGCTGTAGAATCGCGATTACAAATTGGTGAGATTTCCTTAACAGAGCTGTGTTCTCGGTAGTAGGAGCTCCCCCGGTTTACGAAAACCTAAGAACAAAACCCAGATTTTTAGCCGAAATCGCAGAACAGTGTTGTTTATGGGCATGGGTTAAAAGTTTACTGTAGCATTATATTTTCCCCCCGTTCTCCAAAGTTCCTTAAAAGGTTATACAAAAACACCTTGCTCTAACCACCTGTCCCATTGTTCCGTATCTAGGTGTTACAAAAATAGCGTTACTCACAAGTCTTTCCCATCACAGTTTTCTTGTTGTTTCACAGACTGCAGTTACGCAAACAAGTGTTCATAAAATTTCTTTAACTCTGCTATTATGATTATCGCATAACAGTTGCCCGCCGTCATCATGATTCCATCGACAGTATCTTCAAAATTATTTTTTTACAGATTTTTCTTGTTCTGTAAATCTGTTCCCTGTACAGAAGCAACGCAAGCAGGGTTATAAAAGTGTAGCTAATCTTGCCATCAAACATGGGTCTGAAGTTACATGGGGGGCGGGGTGCTTCGAGAGAGGCGAGTCGCTAATAGGGGGACGAGCCGGATGGGGATAGAGAGGTCGCGGGGTGTTCAGCCGCGGGATGGATATTCTTTAGGATTCAAAATATTCCTCTAGTTTTTCCAATCGGTTTCTGAATTTTTCTCATTTACTTACGACTTTTGCTATTCCGTCAAAATTGACAGCGCGTATTCATCGCCTGTGTATTGGGGAGGGTGTACAGCCTAACGGAGGAAGAAAGCTACCAGATGAGCGTTTAGAAAGAGGGTCTGAGGTTCAGGGGATAATCCGAATTCCCGCTTTCCCCAATTCTGTGTTGGCAATTTCGTGATTTTGCTTCTTAGTAATAGGACTCCCCGACAATTTGACTACATATAGTTATAATAGTTTGTGCAGCTCTTCAACATTAGTTGTAGGACAATTAAGTGTAGCGCAGGCACGGGCAATTTTGGTATTATTCAGTTTTGGTTATTAACTTTAGGGTGTTTTTACATTAAAGCTTACAAAATTCCCACTGTAACAGTTATTAATATGCTACCATAGCTAGTGTTTGATTTAAATGATTAAGTTCATATCTTATTTGTGAAGGCGTTGGTGGTTTAGTAGGCTACCAGGGTTCCAGGGTATCAAAATTCCATTTTAGTTCATTTTTCACAAAATTATTTAGTATACGTTTCCCTCAAAATTCAAGTTTTCCAAATCTAAAATATTTATGAAATTTATTTTGTTTACCTATCTCTTTTGCGTATATTGGTTTAGCTTAAATTATTAGCTTATTAAGCTTATTGGTGATTTTTGTTTTCAGTTCAGTCTGGGTTTTGTCTTGATCAGTTTGACGTTTGCACAAAGAACTGCGCCGGAGTTTCTTCACATTGTTTTATTTATGGAAGGTTACCTAGCTAATCTTTTACGTAGAGAAAGAAATTTATTGACAAACATCGAATCATGAAACTGTAATTAAGTACAGTGACTTGAATTATGAGCAAAAGCAAGATAACATTTTAACCAGTGATATGGTTCACAAAGGACACCACATAAATATTGTCGGATATTAAATGCAAAAATATTTAATTTACATGAACGATTGTAATTTATAAAACTATAGCAAAGATAAGCTGTATATATAATTGACTAATAATGAGGAAAGTACGAATAGCAAAGCAGCGCTGACAAGCTATATGGCCCACTTTTCCTGTAAACACCATAACTTCTGAAGTTTGCGCAAGAGTTTGCATGCAGTTTCTGCATACAATTCTTCCCGAAAGAAGAACGTTATATCAGGTTGTTATAAAAACGAAAATGTAACGATGTACCATCGGAGAGGTGGCGCTAATACATAGATATTCTCATAACGTATTATGGTTAATTAGGCTAGAACAGGATGGTTAATTTTTATCCTCCTATTTTATACAGATTTTGTTTTTCCACAAATCTTATACTCAATGGAAAAGATTTCCCAAATTCATACAGGGGTTCCAGAGTTATGACCCAATGCCGAGCTTCCTGTCCTAAAAGTCAGCACTATCATTTTGTGACCGAGCAGCAGCAGGCGAAGCATTCAACTTCCTTAATTTTATGGATGGATATTATATGTATATAACCCCCGTTGGGTCCTATTTTCGGCAGTGTCTTATTAAAGTTAATAGATATTTTAAAAGAATTTCTAAATTTGTTATGGCGATTAGCAATTTTAGTAACCATGATTTTCTCCGCCTACTGGAGAGCTTTCACGCTAGGGAACGAATCTACTGGAGGGCTCTAAAACATAGGAAGTCTAAATTTTTGCCGGGAGTACGAACCAGAGGAGCAAAAAATATTAGAGTCAATCTGTAAATTTGGTGGACCCATTTTTAATATCGTGTTTTGTCTATTTGTATATTTTGTTCGCTTGGACCATTCGTGCTTTTTTAGAATGTATATACTCCGTTGTTTATGCACTTTGGTTTTAGGAAATTTATGAATTCTTTGTATAATCCAAAGTATGTCAGCGGATGGAGTGGCCGAAATTACACCTATGGACTTTTACAATGCTCAAGAAGTATGTCATTTTCGTCATGATAACTCTGACTGCGATTTTTAACATTATCAATGGTTCTTAATCGCAGATAGGTATTGACAGTATGGACCAGCTAAAGGACTGTAACTCAGCTCGGCGTATTACATGTATCTTGGCCAGTGCCATTGTATCTTATACATTAGTTGAATTCTGAGTGTAGTGTGTGGAACGAGCATGGCAAAGAATTCTCACTGGCCAGAGTGATAAATTTCGATGGTATCTGTTTTTGCGTGAAACGCACATGTCAATTTCCGCGGGGCAGAATAACTTGCGTCATAGCTCATCTAAAAGCTTGGAAACTGTATTTCTGCCCTATAGTTATTCACGAAGCCCGATTCCAATAGTCTTCCCGGATAAAACGGGCCAAATGGCTCGGGTGAGGTTCTGATTGAGGCCCAAAAAATCACGCTATTTATTGTATCTCAACAATCGGTTTAGATATATGAGTCAAATTGGGTCCATTTTGTGCAGCGAATAAGCCTCTGTAAGTATATACGTATGCATATAATGCTTTGTTACGAGGTTCTCTTAGGATGTAGGATTTAGGTCAAAACTGGTACAAAAGGTGCCAATAAGGCCCAAGATACACAAAAATGGTAATATCTCTACAACCACTTGACCTATATATAGCTGATTTTGGTCTTATTTAGTAGATTAGTAGGGTGCGATTGTAAGTTTCACCGCCCATCGCATAACAGTCGTTTTGTTGATGTATGTGTTTATTTTACCTTGTTTAAATATTTTAGAACAAGCTGAAAGCTAGCATTAAATGGCTTATATGCAAAGTCATTGGTACTCCATCAGACGAGCTGCTGGAACCTTTTTATCGTAACGATCAAGTAAGGTTTTGTAAACATAAATTTAAATCCCCCACCATTTGTAACTGAGGGGGCCAAAGGAAAATTGTCTGTGTAACTCAAGATAATTATATCAAGCTTTTTATTTCGGGAATTGTATTTATTACCTTCCATGTTTAACATTATGACTACTTTCGGTTTAGTCGTTTTATTATATGGTGTGCGTCTGTTCGTATGTACTGTTTCTGAGCAGCAGTTTGATGTTCATTATATATATAGATATATTAGTGTTGTACCGGGGCCAGCCTACCGGGACCGGGGCTAAGCTTGCCCCGGGGTGGGCTGGGACCGGGGCTAGCCGAAAAGTATATACTATATGTAAAACTTTTCAGTGCATATGGAGCATATATACATATACCACATTTACGTACATTTCGACAGGGGGTTGGAAGGAGTAAAATCCTCCCTGGGAATCCGGACCCCCACGGAGTGAGGCGAATTCATAGGCGAAAACATTTGATAACTATATATACAGGGCTGTTAAATTTCGACTTCGACTAATCGGATATTTCGCTGACCTTTAACGCTGCTATTGTGGCAGTTGAAGAGATAATGGATGTGTAATCAAACTGGGTAGACGAATTTCACTGTCATCATTATGTATTATAGTTCAAGTTCCAACCATATGACGAGGAATAAAACAGCCCTGATCAAAAATATTTTTGCCAGGAGAAAAACCATATCTAAGTTTTGTTCGTGAACGTAATAATCTCTTTGAAATATCAAAAACTCAACACAAATCGTTTTTAACATTTTTGTTTATTAGTTTAATATTCTGTACGCTGTGAGCTAAAGTTCACAGTTTCAGGAAGGTGATGTGAAATTTTCACTGTCCTAGTTAGTAGCAAGTATTATATCTTCAGCTAAAGCTCCAGATTGTTTTGTTAACTGTTCTACTAATTTGGTACCAGAAATATTTTTTCTGAAACACTAGCCCCGGCCCCGGTACCTAAATTATACCTCTGCCGAATTTTGTCAAATGGCGGTCAGCTGTGCAAAAATTGTTTTTATATGTTTATATGACACATATTTACTAATTTATAGATGTTTATTGCGATCTGACATGTGTCGATTATTATACTTAACGCATGTCGCGTACGTTTATATTTAATATCTAATTGCGCGGCTAGGTTGGGGTTGCTTACTGTTTTAGCTTGGCGTTTTGCATATCATGGTGAGTCTTGCATAAATTCTCGCAATACCGAGATGAGTTAAAGACTTTATGACTTTTGCCGTACTGTATCTCCCACACGTTAAAAAATAGATATTCCCATCGATCAAAAACGGAAACCAACTGCAGAAATTTACAACTGATAATACGGTTAATGTCTAAGCAACTGTTTTTGAGCTTTGGGCCAACGGCTAAACAAAAGTGAGTGTATCATAAATTTCACTCTGTCGATTTGTTTGTTAGAGTGAACGGTGTTTACACATTAATTGCGAGTTATGGAATATTATATAGCAGGCAGACTATTTTAAAGGTTTGTATATTTTTAAATTTCACTGCAAGATACCATACATTTTACCGGAAACGTTTACATCCTTAATATAAAAAATCATATTTTGTAAAGATTTCTTGAAGGTACTTCGTTGACAATGAGCGGTTGACTTACTCAAATTTGTCTGACAAGATAGACTTTCTTGGCATAGAAATGATGTTCATAATTCGCACAGACACTTAAGCCTAAAATTTAGCCGCTGAATTAAATTTACATGACTGTAATTCGACTTCATCTTTGAATTGGCTTAATTTTTTATGTTCATAAAGTTTCAACTGAAAGCCGCATAAACTAGATCTCTGCATTTTTATGAAATAGTATGCTAAGTGCCAACAAACCATATTTATTTGTGCAAAAAACAAACACACCATGCAGATGTGATGTAAGTTTTAGGATGAGCTAACAATCAAACCATTAGTACTAAACTATTTAACAAGCGGCGAATGGTATGCAGCTTGCGCGGCAAAAGTTCTCGACGAGCCGGGACTTGAGTCGGCAAATCATGGTACCGTTCTTCACCATTTACGACGATTTGGAATTGATCTCGATGTGGGCGCTCAAGACGGCACTACTCCAGCGGTAACCGGCGGTATTGACGTTACTGAAACAGTGTTGTCGCAGACATCACCGCCACGTGTGGTTTGTGATTCTGTTGTATTTGATATAGATTGTAATGTAATATATACAGTCAGGTTAAAGTGTAACAGCAGCTAACGAATCAATCTGACACCAACATAGATATCAAGTAATGTACTTGTTATAGCGGCTCGTATTTCAGATCTTTGTTAGAATTCATTAACATAAATCTGCATATATTATTGAAACAGGGCGAGCGGAGTTTCTACTAAGGGCGCTAGGGGGAAAACCGTGAAAATTCGTATTTTTTGTTTGTTTCTGTCACGCATAACATATCTTGGGCTGTATGGATTTCGACAAATTTTTTTAAATCGATAGCAAAATTATGACGGTGTTAACTTTAATTCACGCGCACAGCTCTGGTCCGATTTTCCCGATTAATACGGCAATAAACTGGTTTATAAAGGGTTTGTTGCCCAGCCTGGCCATACGGATATCATTGTTTTACAGCCTATTAATTCACGCGCACAGCTCTGGTCCGATTTTCCCGATTAATACGGCAATAAACTGGTTTATAAAGGGTTTGTTGCCCAGCCTGGCCATACGGATATCATTGTTTTACAGCCTATATCTTCGCATCAAAAATGTAAACAACCGTACGGAATCAGCTCATCGAGATTTACTACCTTGCTGACTACGACCTTTTTGTGGGAACACTCTCTGTGGCGCTTTGGGCAAGAAAAAATTCGTCGACTCTTTGTCAGAAATAGCGATTTTTTTAAATATTGCCATGTCATTCCTTTGAATACCTTTCAATGAGTGTCTATAAGGTTATTAAGCACACTGAATACGATCGATGTTTTTGCTATCTAGCGTGGAACTTGGCTATGTTATATCTTTTTTATGGGGTTTCAAAGGTTTTTCAGTCGGCGAACCAATTTCCGAAATGTAGTGCGTTTTCCTTCGGCTGAATATGTATTGCATGCAGGATAGCAAGCAGGGTTTATATATAACTATTTCTGAAGGTTGAATATAAAAAAGGGTAATCTAGAGTCCAGCGTGCACATTTCACGGATTCTCATAGGGTTTCTATTGGGTTAGGGTCAATGAACCTGATTTCCAGAATATAGTCTGATTTCAGTTTTTTTGGCTATGACGCAATGTGTTGAGGCCGCAAAAATTGTCTGTATAGGTTTCCGGTAAGCTGAATATTCTGGTTTGGTTGTCTAGAGTCCAGCACGATTATCTTATACATTTTCAGACGTTTTCATTGTGTTTATGGTTAATGAACCTGATTTCCAGAATATAGTAGGTCTTCAGTAGTTTGGTACATGACATCAGAAATAGTCCATATAGAGGTTTATGGGTATGCTGAATACAGTAATTTGGTTATCTAGTGTCCAGCTTGTATATTTAATGGGGTTTCAATCAACTAGATTTTTAGAATATAGAACTGGTTACGTATTGCGTATAGACAGGTCATCAAGAATTTTCAATATAGGTTTTCCGGTAGGCTGAATACGATGGTTTGGTTATCTAAAGACCAGCACAAATACCTGACGCGTTGTCAGTTGTTTTAGATGGGTTTACAGTCGACAAGGATATAGGATTTTATTTGGGTTCAGGGCTCAAGAGGTTTTAGGTAGTAAACACATCAAACGTAGCTTGTTACTGGTGACCAAACAAAATGAGACTACACTCGCTGCCATTCACCCTGGCTTTCGAGATACTAGTAATATTGGTGCACGGTAAAAATATAATAATAGCAACAAATATAATAACAGTAAGAGATTTTCTGAACACGGCTGACCTATAAAATAGTAGCTTGTCTTATAACGAAAATGGTGAATTCTGGGTGTTGGTCATTGTAATTTAAAGTGCATTAAATTACAAAATGAGCCACCGAACATCAGCTATGTTGCTTAAATAGTTGACAAGATATATATACCCGATTATTGTGCTTGCAATGTGCATGTATATAGAAGATATATTACTCTTAAATAAAGTTACAAGAGTCATTGACTATGCTGAAATATTTCTAGAATACGTGGATTCTACCGGATATTACTATGTGGTCTGTAAAAAGTACTGCCATGCATGGAAATCTGTGAATGGTACTTTAAAAAACATATAGCGAACTTTTCAGGACGACTGAATATGCTCTCTGGTATACGTATATATTTGTCTTTCGATGTATCGAAATTGCTTTTTGCTTTTATAGGATGCTCATATGTCCATGATAGATGCGCTGATGTACGGCTTTTATAAGAAAACAGTAACTTCTGAGCGGGTTACTGAAGCCATAAAGTAAGTTCAGTTATGTGAGCAGAGCGAAGCGTCTTTGTTTTTCGTCACAGGAAGAAAATCGGCACCGTCCGTCCTTTCCGCCGTCGGACTATTCAATAACTACTGGGCTGATTTAAAATTTTCTGGTTGAAAAGCCTTATATCGGTCAGGCGCAAGACATAGATTTTGTCAAAATTTGCTTTAGTTAATTTGTAATTAACTAATTAGTTAAGTGTCTTAGTTTATTTTTATCACTTTCAATCAAAAATGCTTATTTTTCAATGAATAGATAGGGTAAAGCTATTATTTTGGTGCATACACTACATCTCGCCGTGCTTATTATTCATCTGGTGTTTATTAATATTCGAAGATGTTAAAAATATGCTAATTAGTTAATTAATTGGCTAATTACTGTTTAATTACTAGTACACGTAATAAATTGCAAAGAGTGAGCAGAGCAATAGGTAAAGTATTTTATATTTTATTTATGTATACATGTATTTCAACTAAATATTTAATCAGTTTATAATAAGTATCACGTTTTAGATAATTGATATCAAATCCACCATACAAAAAGGTAGCCAGCTATGAAAATGCTAATAAATTAGTAATATCAACTAATTAGCTAATTAATTAATCAGTTAGCATACGTGATAAAATTATGGAGCTCTAAAAGCCACATATTCATAATCAACGACATCGAAAACCCGCGTGTGCAAGCCATTTTTCATTTCTGAGCACTTTGACATTTTTGAAAAAAATTAGCTAATTAACTACATAATTAGTATGTTTTAACTTCCTCGAATGTAATAAACACCAAATTCATAATCAGCACGGTGAAACGTAGTATACGCACCAAAATAATAGCTCTACTACACTAAGTATTCTTCGAAAAATAAACAATTTTTGTTTGAAAATGCTAAAAATAAGCTAATACGCTTAACTAATTAGTTAGTTACTATTTGATACGCAAATTTCGACAAAAACTATATGTTTCGCACTTGACGGTTATTAGTCCTTTCAAACAAAAAATTTAAAATCGGCCCAGTAGTTATTGACGAGTTCGACGGACGGACAGTCCGTGCCGATTTTCCCTTCTGACGAAAGCAAAACGCTTCGCTCCGCTCGATTAATTAGTCATTTTTTTGAAAATTTTCCGATTGTTCAGAAATGACAAAAAATGCGCACAGTGGTTTTCAACGTCGCTGATCACGAATATGACATTTCTCAAGTTCTAAAACTTGGCCGCATATGCTAAGTAGTTATGTAATTAATTAGTTAAATTTATGAAAATTTTAAAATCACATTAAAATTGCTATTTTTTGGCGCTCGGGGATTTTCGATGTCACTGATCATGAATATGTTTTAAAGCTTTATGATTTTATGTTATTACTAATTAGCTAATTTTTAGCTAGCTAGTTTTTTTGTGTTGTGGATTTGACATAAAAATGTTTAAAACATGATACTTAGTATAAATTTATTAAATATATCTTTGAAATACCTATATACACAAATATGTAAAATACTTTGCGTATTGCTCCGCTCGCTTTTTGTCATTTATTACGCTTACTAGTCATAATAGTCGTGCCGCTGATTTATGTTGATGTGTTTAACAACTATACACCATTGCATATAAATCACTTTTATGAATAACGAAGTTTTTCCTTCTTCGGAAACGCCGTGGTGCAATACATTGACACCTTAAAACTGTAGTTTACCTGACATAGGTGCGTATTCGTCGCATGATTCACTCATTCATATTGTTTATTAGCAGAGCGGGTTGATGTTCTTGAGATTTTACATTATTATACAACTGGACATAGCTTTTGTTTTTGATCTGTTGATTTCTGGACAAATTTCTCCGCTTGCACTTATCACTCGACGAAGCATGTTTTGCATTTGACTTTCACTTTCCAGGATATCGATGGCGTTCGTCTGCCTTTCCTCAAGCGATATTGTATATAATGCTATTTATTTAGCATATAGCTGTTAGAATGACAATGTCTGACACACCCGACTTTACTTCAAATTTGGATCTGATAGAGACGATATGAGCTATACACACAGGGTGTGCCAAGTAAGAACGCTTCCTTGATCGCATCGCTAAGCTACTCAATCAAGATGTCCCTTTTTGATTTTACATTTGGCGTAGATACATAGCACACTTAAACGTTTACATTAAAATACATCACCTAGCTGCAAACGTTTCCATCCACCATTTAACTTATTACACTTCACCAACCGAAACCGCACGTGTTTCCCTGGCTTCTCCACGAATTCTTGTGTACCGGGAGGCAACCCTGTTCAAAATTCATAAGGGGATTTAATAAGTAACCGACGAGGCCATTGGAGGAGCCGAAAAGCAGGAGGGACCAATGTCTATTTGGTTTGGAGTATGCAAATTACTACAACATTTCTAGCTTCTGAAAATCAACACTACAGCGACATCTTCGGTGAGTTCTGTCTTATATGTATACACTGGCCTCTCCGGATGATCAATATACTTATGGGGAGTCATCTAGTTGTAGCTTGTGGGGAACTAGAAATATCCGGGGCTCCACATGGTAGGAGGAAACCGTCCCCACTCTCAGGATAACTGGTTGTGACGTATTTGCATTTATAATACTTTTAATGTCTTTACATTATGTATGTGGTTATTTTGCTTGCGTGTTTATTTGCCTACTTGAAACGTGATATCCGTGCATTATCTCAAAATACCTTGGCTGTTGGGTGAAATTCATCATTTACATGGTCGAATGACCTGAGGAAGCTAATATCCTGTTTGGCCTCTCTCCATGAAGAAATCAGATATATGTATTTAATTTTATTTTCATATGTATATATCTTCTGGGTCAGACTAATCCTTTGACCAGAAGTTATTATAAGTAACGCAGGCTGACTCTTAAGTTAAACATTCTGTGTTCCTGTGAACGCAAAATTAAAATTTAATTTGTCAAAAATATACAGTTTTAGGTATATTTCGTTATTTTAAAACATATGTATACGGGTAACCGGGTAACGATATGGTCACAGTGCAAACCTTGTAATGTGGTTGTATGGTTATGTAAATATATACGATTACTTTATATTTTATTGGAAATGCATTACCTAGAGTTTCTTCGTCTACGGATTTGGAACAGCATTAATGTAGGGTTGCTGTTATTTGTAATGTTAATGTATTTTTGTTCCAGACGTCGTGCTTCCTATAAGTCTGAAGAAGTGTATATTGAGGCAAATGAAGATGTGCTGGTATTTTGGATAAATGCTATTTGTGCACATGTTCGCTGTAAATACGAACAGGTAAATTTGTTTGAGTAATTAGGAGCATATTATTTGGATGCGTACTGACAAATTTTTATCGTGTTCGACTCGCTCGGTCAGTTTTTGTAGATATATGAGGAACAAATTAAAATATTATCACGAGGTCTTTCTCGTATGATAGTTAGTGATCTCATATGGGTTTCATTCATGCAATCTATGAGGTATTGTAGACCCCAGGGTAACCTTTATATCACAAATAGCAGTCTCCATATTACAAATGTGACGCGTTTTTGTGCTTGCCTAGATTGAATTTACAGCATTTTTATAGGCTTGCGGATAATGAGATAAAGGTAGAAAATAGTGTTTTAAGGGGAACTTTGAACCCTTTCTATAATACGTTTTTCAGTGCAGGCCTTCGGTCCGCTTCGCTTCGGTGACATACCAGAGTGGGCCTGTGTCCAATCGCCTGAGTGTTGATGCAATATTTATTACAGTGGCCCATGTAAACTGCTGTCAAGTACAAATATGTTAAAATGCGCTCCGGTGATTTTAGTGGGTTTCTTTGGATAAAGGGAGCAAAGTAAAAAATAGTTGCTCAACGTCAACCAAACCGCTCCAGAAATATGGCCAATTTTGTATTTTATAATCAGAACTTAGTGAAGCATAATGGAGATTGAGTTGCAGGGGTGAAATTGTTTCAATTCCGTCTGTGTGTGGTTGTGTGATGGACCATAACTCTTGAACGACTTAACCGATTTTCATGATCTTAGGCTCATGCGAACTGCCATACCGTATACATCCCCGAGCATATTTTAATTTGGGGTATGGTTCTGGGGTCAGGGGTCAAAATATGGGTTTTTGCCTCGTTTTAGTACCCTTAACGGAAGCAAGGTTATTTTTATCTTAACTTACTTTCGATTTTTATTTCTCTGGATGGTTTTATTTCATAGTAAAATGATAAATGCCGATGCCTGTATTTTTGTTTTTTGATGAAGCCTCCGGTTCTGGATTTATGGGGTTTGAGGTACGGGGGTATGGCGTCCCAATGGTTGCTCGACCCATATAAATTAGAAAATTTGTTCTGATGTATTGGGCGGCTGATAAGTTTTACCTGGCGGTTTTCGGGCTTGGGAAACTCATTACTGGTGTTGGTTTTGCTGCTGGACGCGTGTATTCATGGGTACTGGGTTATGGCGCCCCCAAGGTCCGGGGTCAGAGCGCAAAATAATGGTTTTTACCCCATTTTAGTACCCTTCACGGAAGCAAGGTTATTTTTATCTTTAGTTTCGATTTGTCTGTGGTTGCTTTTATTTCATAGTAAAATCATAAATGCCGATACCTCTTCTTTGTTTTGTGATTAAGGCTCCGGTTCATGTGGTTTGAGTTATTGCACCTTTATGGTTCCTCTACCCAAAATCCGAAAATTTATTCTGACTTCCTGAACGGCTGAAAAGTCATACTTGGGGTTTTCGGGCATGGGAAACTCATTGCCGGTGTTTGATTTTACTTTGCGACCCTTGGTTCTATGGTTACACAAGGGTATGGCGCCCCCAATGCTTCATCGACAAAAAATTTCCAATTTTATTGTGACGTCCTGGGAGGCTTATAGCTAGCTAGCAGTTGGATGTTTTCGGGCATGGAAAACTTATTGCCGCTGTTAGTTTTGTTCTAACTTGTGCAGTATTGTGTGATATCCACATATAGCATATCGACGTATGCTATCGAGAGCTTATTGTTTGTGCATGCAAAAGGCGTAAGTATACCTATGCTTCACTACGTTCTGCAATCTCGCTAGCATTACTAGTTTTCGAAGAGTGCTCCCTTCTCTGTATACCCTGGTGGTGTACCAATTGTGAAAATGAGCTCTGGTGCTTTCAGCGTGTCCTTGAGGCTAGAAGAATAAAATGAAAAAGTTGGTCGAAACACACGAAGCCGTTCCAGAAAAATTGCCAATTTTGTGCTTTTAGCTTTCTGGGCGAACCCTTGCGTATAGTTCAAGGGTTCCAAAATTATGATTAAACAATATATGACGGTCCTTAAGCTTGGGACAAACGGACAGTCTTACAGCACTTTGTATATAACACTATAATAAAGGTTTTGAGGAAAACATTGAGGTGACTCATTTAGTCGTCTCTGTGACCGCTGAATCCTTTTTGGGCCGGTACTACATACCCTTTGATCTTCTCCAACCCCTGTATCTTGCATGATACCATGGTTATCAATCTAATGCTATAATTTGTTGAAGCTGCGATTACATGTTTTCGAGGTTGGCGACAAGAAGGGTGTGAATCATTTAAAGTGTCTACCAGCATCGCTTTACTTTTTGGAAAGGTAATGTATTTCCTAGGATCCCCTCCCGGCCCACATCGTGCGTGATTTAGTAATTTTCAGGCGCTTTCATGCTTTAACTTGTTGTACGTGTGATCATGAAAGTTTTCGAGCGTGCTCTTAATAATAATACGATTCATTCAAGTGTTCTGTTAGCAGTTTACTCGTTTTTGTGTTAGCAATGTATCCGTTAGCATTCCCTTCCAACAATCATACACGATTTCGTGCTTTTCAATCTAATGTTTTAAATTGTTTATAAGATAATAAAACTTCGAACTTTTCAACGCGATGATATAATTTGTTTAAACAAAAAGTCGCCTTCAGTTATCCCGGACACCACGCACCAGTGTGGCATCTACTGGTATCTTGCAGACTGCAGGATTTAGTGTGTTTAGCAGGGAAATATTGTAATTTTTCTGTTTACCGGCGCAACAGAACTTGAGAAATTTAAAGACAGTATTATTTTTGAGTAACATTTCGTAACGTGTAAATGAACTATTTCTAAGTTAGTAGGTTAACTAGTCACATGAATTTGGCTGAAAATTTTACTAGCGCATGAGTAGAGGGCTTTAAATTTAGGTGATCTAATTTAGTGGTTTCCATTTCGGTTGAAATGTTGGCTTGGATACCCTGTAGTACTGTTAAATATACTTTGGTTTTCAATGCAAATTGCAGAAATGGTTAGTAAATCGCCTCCATAACGCTGTCGAGACATCTATGATGTCGATCGACTTGTAGCTTCGAAATTAAATAAAAAATGTCATTTTTGTGTCAAACCGGCGGCGTATTTTGAGAATAGTTGAAAATTTACAAAAGTACCTTGAAATAGACGAGTACAAAAAAATTTTGGAACTAAGCGCGAATTAGAAATATGAAGGGAGTACAAACGCCATCCACCAATTTCAAGATCGTATTAATGTATGTTTGTCCTTCTCAAGTGTATCAGCCGATAAGAAAAATATAAAAATTATCTTCTTATTTTGTTATAAAAATATTGAAAGGTTTTCCTATTTTTAACCTTCGGCATCATATTTTAGATTTGACAGCTTAACGGCGGTTCAGGTTTTGCTTTTAGCTTCTTCTTCGTGAAATGTTTAGAGTGAATAATATTGGAATAAACAGAATTATTCCGATTGTTGAAAATTGTTATTTTCAGTGGTAGAAAACGCGCTGGTCCATTCTGGTTCAAGCATAAATATTTGGGTGCACATTTTTTGTATCACATTTCCTGTGATACACGAAGTGATATAAATATGCAAAATTAAAGCTACTTTAGGTGGAAACAGTTACCACTATAGACAGTGTAGTAGTCATAGTTTTAAATTTTTTTTAATTTCAGGACCTAAATTGGTAGTATGAGCTAGTTTTTTATTTTGGCTGCAACTTTTTATATCCTGTGTCGGTTAAACTGATATTTATCTTTTTTAAAACCTATTTAAATTGATTAAAATTCGATATTTTCTATGTTTGCAGCGACTTGGAGAACCGATATTTTAGTTGAAATCGTAGCAATTTTATGTTAACTACTGTAGTTGTAGTACCACGTTCTGCACACTGTCTTTCCCATGCTTTCTAGTTTTACAAATTTATATTACTATTCATCCATAAAGTTACATAAGCTAAACTTAATATTTATTCTACAAAGCTATTATAAGCTATTTCACTAGCCATTAACGGGTGTTAGAGATTCTGTCTTTCTAATATCGGGCACAGCAAAACATTAAAAATATTGCAAAGTATCAACTAATAATGTACCAACTACGTATAAAGATATTGTATCTAACATTAACTGTATGTAAACCGAGAGCTTTGTGAACTGTGATTGTTTGGCGTACAGCTCTGGTTTTTAAAATTTATCTTCATCTTAGCTGCCTGCAAAGTTCGAACATGTTGCAATGCGCATAAAAACGTATTATAAAACATGCTGCAAAGTCCACTAAAGCTTGCTGCCTACAAAGGTATTACAATGCATTAGCTGTGTCATAATAGCAAATTGTATATTTCTGCCGTAAGTAGTCGAAAATTTGCACTTCGTTGTTTCTTTTCTTACGTTGAGGATCAAAGTAGTCATGATTGTATAATTTCGTAGTGTAGCATATACATGAAAGTTCTTGTTTTTCACTTGCAAGTTTCAGTGAGTACTGGCCGCATTATTTTACATTATTAATTCCATCGCTGATTTTTACTACTTCAGGAGGGATTTGAAGCTGTGATTCCAGAATTGGATGACTTATTCCACGACTGGTCTGATTTCTGCTGCGTGGCAACGGTTATCTCATTCTATAAGCCTGATGGGCTTAATTTCGAAGGTTCGACAAATAGCTAAATATTTGTTTTTCGTGAGATGTAATAGCTAAATATTTCTTTTACTGAGTGTCCGCGCTCCTCTATTCTCTTTGAATCAGGAGAACCTCATTGGATCTCCTTGAATTCGGTTACGGTTCCTTTAAGCTCCTTGAATTTTATGTTTTATCTCCTAGAATTTTGTGCTCTATGACAACTCCAAAATAATTGTGCTTAATGCCTTCAGAATCGCAGAAACATAAGAACTCGCAGCGCATATTTTCTTGTCGACATAATATAGTAACTCTTCTTTCAGCGAGCGCAGTCATCGCATAAATAGTATTGCCTCCACGAGAGTCCGTTGTTCCATCCTCCGGCCTGGCGTCACTAGGAAGCTTACAAATTCCCAATGATGCAACAAGGGCTGACATATTTTGGTGTCTTGAGGCAGTAAGCAGTTGTCTCTCTTACAGATGTAGTGGTGGTATTGGGTCCATATTTTCGGTCATGTTTCCCGATAGCGACATAGCCAAAAACTGTATGATTGATCTCGACAAAATTGGATATAGTTTTGTGTTTGGATTGGCTCCCTATGACGCAGTCTGAATTTTTCGTAATTCTGTTCGATGAGGCTACAAACAGAATATCACAACGTGGGCAAATGGATATTGCTGTTCGTTACTTTAATGCCCAAACGAATGATTTTGTTTGGCCGATATTATTTGTCAACATTTGCAATCGAAACATCATGTCAACTATACGGTTGATGATATGATGTAGAAATATCTCCTTGAATTTTTTCCAAAATGCTCCAGTTTATGATTTTATGCGTTGTTTGTTAAATTTAAGTCTGCTTTACTGTCTTTCTTTGTACATAGTTAAGTAGATCTCTGATTCATTTTGAGACACCGAATTTGGAACAATACAAAGATTTCATTTAATAGCGTGGGCGCTATCGGTGAATTCATGCTATGCTAAAGGCATTTCAGGCGTTATGGTTGATATGACATGTGCATGAGTAGTTTTCGCAATAATTTCGCATCGATTTTGTCAAAGTGCTTTAATTTTTATATTATTTTTCAGCAAAATGTTATTGAATGTCAACTTTCAGTTATGTTAGGCAAACGTCAGGGAGTAACTGGACTTCCGGTTCCGACGAAAGGCAAAAGCTATATCGGAACCAGAATTCCGGTTTAGTTTTTATTTAAAATTTTCTACATTTTTGTTTCATCTGTGGTCCAAACACGTAATAGATACACAACAGTTTGACGAAATTTATGCAAGGCTGTATAGGGGAAGGCATTTTTGCTCTGGGTGGCCATAAAACGACATATTGATCGATAAATATACATCATTAGCTTCCTCAGTGTCTTCAAAGGTCCAGCGGGGCAATAATTTCATCTCAATCCAATATATAAATATAATGCGTTATTTTTAGTACATTTTAAATCCACTGTACTTACATTTTTCCTTCTCCTGTTTTGATATATAAGTTTCGAAGACCAGGTTCCGGATCCGGTTTAAAACGACGTTTCTGGTTATTGGTTCCGGTTCGGGTTATTCCCTGGTAAACGTATATATAAACCAAGGTCATAAGCAAAGTGCGTTGCATATTCTTGCACTCTAACGCTGTAATAACTATCGTTGTAGATGCCATTCGCTTAAGCCTAAAAATGTAACTCCGCGATTCATTTTATTTAGTAATGTTTGTACGTGCCTTTCATTCTGGAATGAACGAAAGGATCGTTTTAATAATTTGTATATCAGTTTATGAATAGCTAACTTGTCCAAAAAAGGGAGAAGGGCACATTTAACTTTTATCCCTATGTTCATCAATTTTTTTCTCATAATCGTCCCACTATTTTTGGAATATTACTAATTACACTAATTAATATCCCTAAATACACTAATTTAGGCATCCCCAATTTTGATTGAGAGTTAACCCAAAGCAGATACGGTATGCCTTAAATTAAATATACACATATCATGACTGATAAGGGCTCTGATCGAGACTGTAATATCGACATATGCACTTGATAGGTTGGTCGAATCCGGTTCACCAGGACACCAATACACCAATTGCACAAATTTGATAGACTACGAAACAAGAATCTCGCGAAAGCTGCACTTGACCTAACAACCGCGCCTAGTTTTGATAATCAATGTAATCTGAGTTGTGATCGAGACCAATTGGTCGGTCCAGTAGGATTAGTGCGGGTATAGCGTAATGGGCCACAACCTAAGGACTGGCTGCGCGCCTACATAACCGATGCAGCAAAGCTTCACTCACTTACCCACAAGACATCTCAATGATTTATTAAACTCCTAAGTTCGTTTCTGTTAAAAAATTCTGGCCTGTATAAAATACTATCTTCTCTATTCACTGAAAATTTTGGCAGGGTCATGAATCACAAACTCCATGTTTCGGAACTGGGGGCTTGATTTATCTGCAGGGCATTTTCCAGGGGTCACCAAATTTAATTTTTTTAATAAAAGCTCTAAAATTGGTAACGGCCTCCAAAACGGTGCAAAAGCGTCTCGATTAATGTTAAAAACAATTGTTCAGACATTTTTTACATAAATACACCAAGTTTTTCAACCTACAAAGGTTTTTGCAAAAAAATTTGTCAACATTATTTATCAATTGGTATTGTTTTATATGCGAAGTGGACTAAAAAGTGTGCCAGAAGCGCCCAAAATTTTTACAGGTGCACCAGCCGCGGGGAGGGGGGAGCGCATCCGTTTTTTGCAAGGCTGTACCGACATATGCCAGGCACTCCACCCACGCTTTCGAGAAGTCAATAATAAATATCTATAAAAATTAATTACTACTATTTGCAATTCTAAAGCATTTTATGAAATCCATGAAATATATGTACCACAATTAGAGGTATTCGCAAATATGTAGCATAAAGAAAATATATTCTCATCTGTTTGAAGTTTCTCCAATAACGAATATAGGGTCTCAAAAGGTTACCCTCCACATTTTGGAAGATTGGGCGAAGGCCAGAATAATACACAAATTTATTTCAATTGGATGTTGTGCATTCTAAATGTGGTAAATTTTGCACGGCGAAATTTAGATTATTCTCGTTTTGCGAGCTCCGTTTTAGCATTCATAATAATCCTTTGGCTGGCAATGCCTACCTCATTACAATTATTGTTCATAATTTGAGATTTATATTAAAGCTATTACTTTTTGTTGCAGTGATAATGTTGCTAGTAAAACGTTTCAAAACTTTTAAGATATTCAAATGGGCGATGACATGGAAGTTCCAGATTGTGTGGCAAACATTAGTTTGGTGCGTGATTTTTGTCGCGCCGTTTCAACTGTAAATATATTTCATTTCGAATACGAAGATGTGCTGTACACACACGAGTCTTTCAGACCAAACGTTGTTGCATTCCTAACTGATCTGTTTCTGGAACTCGAAGGTCCAAGTAAGTGGTTTGGCGTTAACGTGTTTTTTTCGCTTTACTTTTATATGATTTAGTTGGACAAGTATATGATTACAGCATATTGTTAAAGGTGAGCGTTAGATTTATTGGAGGTTTATTCTTCAGTTTATAGACATGCTGTTTAGTTTTAGTATTGTTTTGTTGAAGAGCAAGAGGATGCACATTGGAATTTTTAGATAAAATCCCAATACATCCCCTATGCTTGTAAAAAATAGGATGCCTTTAGTGTGGATGTATGTAAATGCGTATTTTTAATTTTAGCTTTTAAACTAGAACCCCGTAAACCGGTGACATCGTTACGTAGCTTCCAGCAACCAGTCCAAGCAATCCCTGATCTTCGTAGCGGCAGTATTTCTGCTCATAAGCCGCCGTTTGGTACCGCCTTAAGATATGCTCCGCCCAGTGGAAGCACTCTGATGAGTAAGTAGTTATTGTTTTGACGGTTTTCTGTATTTCTAGTAGTTCACATTCACTACATCTGCTACGCGCTACTCCAACGTTTTATTAAATAAGATCAGTGTGGTATTGCATGCTAAAGTTATGTTTAATCATGAGAATATTTGTTTTATACTGGTAAAGCGCGCTGCAAGAGTGTCTACTCTGTGTTCGGTCACCATTCGATGTTACAAGCTGCGCTTACATTGGCTGAAACAATCGGAAAGGCAATGTGTTACAGCCATTTCCAGCGCGTGTCAACCAGAAGGCTCAAAACTTCTTCCTCAGAAAAGAGCGAAAAAGTTCGAAATTTATAAGTCGCAGTTTCCGGGACAATTTTCAGATATAATGTTTCACGGTCTAAGAACTTATGTAGTTTTCACCGTAATCGATGCATACCACGCAAATACTATTGCTTTCATAGTTTTCTGACACCCTGCAAACCGATTACAAACTTCTACACATACTAGGTTGAAAAATAGCAAAAATAACGTGTTATATTTGACGCCGAAATATATTTTTGTGTGGTAGCAATAGGAACTGTATAGTTTTTTTGCAAGTCACAAAATAATTACTTTCATTGTGGAGTGCGACAAATTTTAATTATCTATTGTGCAGCGAGCATATTTTGCTTCATGGGTTTAGGATCAATGAACCCGCTTTCTAGAATACAGTTTGTCTTCAGTTGTTTAGTTACGTATTGCGTACAGGGTTACCGATTCTCTGTATAGCTTTTCGGTGGGCTGAATAGAGTGGTTTGGTTATCTAGAGTCCAGCACAAATATTGCATTCATTTCCATACGTTTTAGTGGGTTTAGGATTAATCAACCCGATTTCCAACATATAGTCGGTCTTCAATATTTAGGTACATTGCATCAAAAATAATCTATACAGAGGATTTTCTGGTTGCTGAATGCAATGGTATGGTTATATAGAGACCAGCAGAAATATTTCATGCATTTTCAAAGGTTTGAATGGGTTTAGGGTTAGTGAACCTGACTTTGATAATATAGTCTGTCTTATAGGGCACCAAGAATGATGAATATAGGTTTTTGTTACGCTGTATATAATGGTTTGGCTATCTGGAGACCACACAATTACTTGACGAGTTGTCACTTGTTCTCATTGGGTTTAGTATCGACGAGATTTTGGGTTTTTCAATAGGTTCAGAATTTCCAGAGGTTTTAGGTTGGTATTAGAGATGTGTCGGTACCATATATTTTGCCGGTACCGGTTCCGGTACCGTAGTACCGGCGCCGGTACATGTACCAGTACCATCGACGGACAAGATGTAAGATATATATAAATTGCTACTACTTCACTGAAGATACTATATAGCAGTTTTTGTTTTTAAACAGGAGTTTATTTACACAATGTCATCAGGTAGAAGTGATAGCTCAGTAATATGGGAGTATTTTACTACGTCACAGGAAGACGAAACCAAAGCAATCAGTAATGACTGTAGTAAATCAATTAGTCGCGGCGGAACTGATCGACACAAATGGCGGCTTAATAACCTTCGGAAACATTTATCATCTATGCATTCCAAACTGTGTGCAGAATGTCAAAAAAGGAAGTTGCTAAAACCAAAGTTCGCGAGGCGGCCAGCCACTCCAAAGGAAAATCACCTGCAGCATCGACTACCCAGAAAACTGTGGAAGAAACGTTTGTGAAACATTGGGACATAAACAGTACAAGAAGTCAAGAAATCCGAAAAATCGGCGAATTTATTTGTGTTGACCAGCAGCCAATTTTAGTGGTGGAAGACATTGGGTTCGTTCGCCTCATAGCCGACCTTGCTCCAAAACATAAAATTCCCAGTAGGTCATATTTCTCCGATAAAGTAATTCCCGGAATTCACTGTAAAGTAAAACAGCAAATAATACAAAATACGTTGGGCAGCCAGCCACATATTGCTCTAACATGTGATATATGGTCATCGAGAACTGTGGAAAGCTACTGTAGCTTGACTGGGCATTTCCTGAACGACAATTTCCTTTCCGTAGGTATACGTGTGATGTACGAGCTTGCGA
>JASANE010023748.1:0-65473 GCA_030248225.1 Trileptium ribeirensis
ACACATCTGTAACGGTGTAACAGTGTTTTCGATATTTTAACACACCCATAAGGGTAATAGTGTTTTCGGTATTTTAACACATCTGTAAGGGCATAATAGCGTTTTCAGCATTCTAACACACTCGTAACGGTGTAATAGTGTTTTCGACATTGTAACACACTCGTAATGGTGTAACAGTGTTTTCGGCATTTTAACACACCCGTAAGAGCATGATAGTGTTTTGAGCTTATTAACACATCCATAAGGGTATGATAGTGTTTTCGACATTCTAACACACCCGTATTGGACAAAAATATAAATTTTGCAAAATAAAAATTACCGAAACTAATCTGTGTCTGAGTTTGGTGAATAGTGTGATTAACCGCTTGTCCCCAACTAACTTATCCATGAAATCATCTAATATAGCAAAAGTATGGACTGGGGTTTCTGTTTCTTCGAGTAAAAAATCTGGAAAGTGTGGAAGTAGCTTGAGTTTGGTATTCTCAATTTCTAGCAATTCCGATTCTGGTATGTTATAACAATAAAAAATTCTCTCAAACGGTTGAACATGAAGAGTCTCGCAATGTTTTAGAATTTCACGAACAAAATGTGATTTAAATGACTGGGTGGACACTGCAACTATTGCATTATATGGTTGCTCGAGTAAAATAGGACTATCACTGTTCCCAACTGAATTCTCCATTTTGTTTTATAGCCAAGACGCTATCAAGTTCTGACATAGCTAAGAGCATTATAGGTTCTGTTAATGGTTTGCTATAAATCAATTCTATGTCTACGTTACCATGCTGCGGTGTTGATTGGTAACCACAGCTTGTGGACCCATCTCTTGTAAGTGTTATGGGTATAATAAAATAACCTGCTCCGTAGCCAAAAGCATCAAACCCTGGATCTAAGTTTGCAAAATCTGTTCCCATAAAGAAGTTTAGATAAGACCTGTAAATATCACCGAATCTTTCGAAAGTTAGTGGAACACTAGTGGGAAATGACTTTTTGTTGACAAAAACTTGTAAGCTTTGTAAGCCGAAATCCTCAAAGTTGTATGGATTCTTATCAATCTGTCCGTTATAAGCTGATCTCCTAACTTGCATTAGAACAATTTTCCTCGGAACTTTGCCATTACTAATGAATGACCATGAAACATTCATATCTCCCACCCCTAGTGATTTTGTGGTAATATTGTGCCTCACAACTGGATACTTATATCCTGAAGAAGATAATATCCGCTCATGTTTACCTAAACTTGCTGGAGCAAGAGTTACGTAAGGACTGTATAATTTTGCTGCCTTTATAGAGTAATACTACGGTATTAGAGATGGATAAAAGTAAAGAAACAAATATAAGAATTACTGCGACTATTTTATCTCGCTCCATATTATGATTTAGAAAGTTGGTCAAGAATAACACGCTTTTTAATAACTATTTATTGGGAACTTATCACAAAATACAGCAGAATATTACAAAGCTAGTATATCGCAGCTAATAATTACCGTATCTACAGAGCAGTTCAATATCATATTCGAAATTTATATCGTTTGGCTTTATCAACATCAGTTCTCTCATGGCTTCAGTCAAATAACTCATATTAGTTTTACTCTGTTTGAGTTCGTGTATTTTCTTTACGATGATGCCATAGTGTTCCTTTGTTGCCACCATCGATAGAGAGTTTTCGAAAAACATTTCCCGGAACATTTGGTCTTCTAAATTGTCCGCAACCGGCTTTGGGTGTCGATGTTGGAAGACGTCATAGTAGTAATTAGTGATAATCTGAAGGGTAATTTTGCGGCCTGAATACGATAGCCCCAACTCATCAACCGTGGCATCCAAATATACATCGGCGTGGAAGTCGAACGCATAGAGGCATCCAGTGAGTCCACCGTGTTCCCATGGCTCATCTTCGACTGATTTACTTTCTTGACACCCCGAGCAGTTGTTCTCGACCAAATCCATAATTTTGTTGCAAATGTTGTTGAGGTCTTGACGGCTCATGTGACGCGTCATGGTTGATGAAATGTCGGTGGGGATTAATGGGGAACGGTATATGGTCGAAGCGTATTGCCCGATTGATGAGAACTAGTTGTTCCGGAGTAAAAAGTTTTCGTTCCACTTCGTGAAAGTTACAGCGTACCGTAAATATTGTGTGTATATGTAATTGTCTAAATTTATTAATAATATTTTCAGACATTATACTGGATAGCAAGTAATAATTCTATTACTAGAATAGACATAAGCTATTCTGAGTGTTGAAGATAATCCATTTGTATCTCGAACGCGGCCAATAAACCTGGGTAATACCTTCGTGAAAGCAAATTTGTCATTGGATTGTTTCTCCTTAGTATCATAGTAGTTGTAAGTGTCATATATATATTCCTTCAGTTGTTCCTTTGTAATAATAAAATAGGATTTGGATACATCAGGGTCAAAGTGACCAAACTGAATGTGCCTGAAGTCAATTTTGGGGAGCATCGATGTTCATTGATTCTTCTGAGAACATTTATTTAATGGTGCCGATGTTGCATATGCAATGGTGTGGTGTGTATATGAGGAATTTGTGGTTGAAGAGGGATAATTTCTGGAATAGCTTTTGCCAGCGGTCATTATCGAATGTTACTGTTATAATTTTTATTTCTTTTGTACGTGGAGTGTATATTACAAAGTCTGCTAAGTGTAAACCTGTGATAGCTAATTCGCCTAAAACTTGAAAATAATACTTATGGTTAGTTTTTAAAGTAAATGCGACAGTTTCTTTGTTAATAGCATAATAGAACTGAGACTTCCTACTTTTACCTATTTCCATGATTGCTCTGGCATTGTCTGCTGCATCGTGAAGGCACTTAATCTCCACTATCCTGGGTTCCGGGAATGTAACTGACGTAACGTTAACATCGGGAGTAGTACCAAGATATGGAGCTGAAATCGGAACACACAAGCCAGAAGCATGAACGGTGACATCAACACCTAGATTTTTGTAGTATCGATATAAGCCTGCCTTGCATTTTCTTCTTCCGTTATACCGACCAAACATGCTGTGGGAATAGGGCGATTGATGGCTCGGGGTGCTCTAATGTCATACAACAGCTTTTGAAGTACTTGATCACTACTTGCGCTATGCAGCCTACCAAAATATGAGGAGGTTATTCTGACTTTTCGCTCGTCCCGCCATGTGGAACATTCGCCTTGGGGAACTGTGGAATAAAACAACGATTTGTATATACGACCTTCCATGATAATGCAAAGAAACGAGCCAATAGATGCCTCAAAATCAGAATACTAATGAATCCGTAAGTAACGTACAGGGTATAGCGTAAACAAAACGAGTGCAACGAAAGCAAGAGTTTATAACAAAAGAAACGATAAACTAAACAACGACCCCTATGTTCTAGTGTTTATATACAAACCGACGCCAGTTGTTTATAGTAATTAATCATTTTTGGCAGGCGGCAAGATCAAAGAGTGACGTCATTTTGGTACCAGGCATAAACTGCCACTGATGACTCATCACTTTGGAATGTTGTTTACGTTTTGAAAATATAAAGTGTAATTGTAGAAATGGTTTCATTTTAATTTTAACACACTACCAACTGGTGGTGTTATTAAAAGGGATTATCTTATTTGTTTATCACTAGATAATGGAATGCAATAAGTGTAGTGAAGCTTTTACGCTGAAGAAGAGTCTTATTCGACATCAACAATCAAAGCACGGTGGCGAGGAGCACAGATGTCCGGTATGCAACAAAAGATTTGCGCGGAAAGATATCACCGATAGACATATACGAAATCTGCACAATGCAATAGCACAATCCACGTACCAAAAGCGACCAAGGGCAACGAAGGAAGATTAGCCGGCGACAAAATTCCCACGAAAAGATCTTAAGCAGACAAAGCTGCGTAGCGATGGATTGCCAGAAGAAGACTCGCTGGTATAAAATGGAGAAGATGGACATGTACGGCGCAACTGGCACCAAATACGCACCCACTAGCACCATAGCGATTAAAAATTACGGACGGTATGTTGTCAGAATATTGTGTAAATACCAAGAAGTCACTAAATATCACTAATGCAGTGGTGGAAAAGCTGGTACCCAATCTAAACGACAAGCGATGTTACAAGGTTCATATTCGCAATTTACAACAATACTTACGTCTCGGCATGAAACTTACAAAGGTGCACAGGGTCGTCACATTCTACCAATGGTCGTGGATAGATAAATATATTCGTTTCAATACAGAAATGAGAAAATTAGCGACAAGTGACTTTGAAAAAGACTTATACAAGTTACTTAATAATGCGGTATTCGGTAAGACAATGGAGAATGTGAAAGCATACGTGGACATTCACCTTGTTACAGACGAGCGAAAATATATGAAGCTGGTAGCGAACGAGAAGTATAAGCACGATTGCAGTCGAGACATACATGATCCATCACTACATAACTTACTAGTTGATCCGACTTTGAAAAAGACTTATACAAAAAAATAGTGTGTACTTGAATTTCCATTTCTACATCTTTTATTTTCAGTACTCAGTGTTTTCGTGGCATTTATGCTGTACCAAAATACGTCACTCTTATCTTCCGCTGCCAAAAATGATAATTACTATAAACAACTGCCGATTTATTATAACCCTAAACTTAGGGCTTTTTTTTTTCGTTACTTAATATCCACCCCCATAAACTTGAAATATTGCAGATGCGTTGTATACGAGCTATCGTGGATGTTAGCTTGTCGCACAAAATAAAGATTAGGGTATTTCGGCGTAGATGTTCTGTTCTGTCGTATATACAAATCGTTGTTTTATTCCACAGTTCCCGAAGGCGAATGTTCCACATGGTGGTACGAGCGAAAAGTCAGAATAACCTACTCATATTTTGGTAGGCTGCATAGTGCAAGTAGTGATCAAGTACTTCAAAAGCTGTTGTATGACATTAGAGCACCCCGAGCCATCAATGGCCCTATTCCCACAGCATGTTTGGTCGGTATAACGGAAGAAGAAAATGCAAGGCAGACTTATATCCGATACTACAAAAATCTAGGTGTTGATGTCACCGTTCATGCTTCTGGCTTGTGTGTTCCGATTTTAGTTCCATATATTGGTACTACTCCCGATGGTATCGTTATGTCAGTTACATTCCCGGAACCAAGGATATTGGAGATTAAGTGCCTTTACGATACAGCAGACAATGCCAGAACAACCATGGAAATAGGTAAAAGTAGGAAGTCTCAGTTCTATTATGCTATTAACAAAGAAACTGGCGCATTTACTTTAAAAACTAACCATAAGTATTACTTTCAAGCTTTAGGCGAATTAACTATCACAGGTTTACACTTAGAAGACTTTGTAATATACGCTCCACGTACGAAAGAAATACAAATTATAACAGTAACATTCGATAATGACCGCTGGCAAAAGCTATTCCAGAAATTATCCCTCTTCAACCACAAATTCCTCAAATACACACCACACCATTGCATATGCCATATCGGCACCATTAAAGAAATGTTCTCAGACGAATCAATGGACATCGATGCTCCCCAAAATTGACTTCAGGCAAATTCAGTTTGGTCACTTTGACCCTGATGTATCCAAATCCTATTTTATTATTACAAAGGAACAACTGAAGGAATATATATATGACACTTACCACTGCTATGATACTAAGGAGAAACAATCCAGTGACAAATTTGCTTTCACGAAGGAATTCCCCAGGTTTATTGGCCACGTTCGAGATACAAATGAATTATCTTCAACACTCAGAATAGCTTATGTCTCTTCTAGTAATAGAATTATTACTTGCTATCCAGTATAATGTCTGAAAATATTATCAATAAATTTAGACAATTAGATATACACACTAAATTTAGACAATTAGATATACATACAATATTTATGGTACGCTGCAACTTTCACGAAGTGGAACGAAGACTTTTACTCCGGAACAACTAGTTCTCATCAATCGGGTAATACGCTTCGACCATACACCGTTCCCCATTAACCCCCACAGACATTCCATCAACCATGACGCGTCACATGAGCCGTCAAGACCTCAACAACATTTGCAACAAAATTATGGATTTGGTCAAGAACAACTGCTCGGGGTGTCAAGAAAGTAAATAAGTCGAAGATGAGCCATGGGAACACAGTGGACTCACTGGATGCCTCTATGCATTCGACTTCCACGCCGATGTATATTTGGATGCCACTGTTGATGAGTTGGGGCTATCGTATTCAGCCCGGAAAATTACCCTTCAGATTATCACTAATTACTACTACGATGTCTTCCAACATCGACACCCAAAGCCGGTTGCGGACAATTTAGAAGACCAAATGTTCCGGGAAATGTTTTTCGAAAACTCTCTATCGATGGTGGCAACAAAGGAACACTATGGCACGTAAAGAAAATACCCGAACTCAAACAGAGTAAAACTAATATGAGTTATTTGACCGAAGCCATGCGAGAACTGATGTTGATAAAAGCCAAACGATACAAATTTCGAATATGATATTGAACCGCTCTGTAGATACGGTAATTATTAGCTACGATATACTAGCATTGTAATATTTTGCTGTATTTAGTGATAAGTTCCCAATAAATAGTTATTAAAAAGCGTGTTATTCTTCACCAACTTTCTAAATCATAATATGGAGCGAGATAAAGTAGTCGCAGTAATTCTTATATTTGTTTGTTTACTTTTATCCATCTGTAATACCGTAGTATTACTCTATAAAGGCTGCAAAATTATACACTCCTTACGTAACTCTTGCTCCAGCAAGTTTAGGTAAACATGGGCGGATATTATGTTCTTCAGGATATAAGTATCCAGTTGTGAGGCACAATATTACCACAAAGTCACTAGTGGTGGGAGATATGAATGTTTCATGGTCATTCATTAGTAATGGTAAAGTTCCGAGGAAAATTGTTCTAATGCAAGTTAGGGGATCAGCTTATAACGGACAGATTGATAAGAATCCATACAACTTTGAGGATTTCGGCTTACAAAGCTTACAAGTTTTTGCCAACAAAAAGTCATTTCCCACTAGTGTTCCACTAACTTTCGAAAGATTCGGTGATATTTACAGGTGTTATCTAAACTTCTTTAAGGGAACAGATTTTGCAAACTTAGATCCAGGGTTTGATGCTTCTGGCTACGGAGCAGATTATTTTATTATACCAATAACACTTACAAGAGATGGGTCCACAAGGTGTGGTTACCAATCAACACCGCAGCATGGTAACGTAGACATAGAATTGATTTATAGCAAACCATTAACAGAACCTATAATGCTCTTAGCTATGTCAGAACCTGATATCGTCTTGGCGATAAAACAAAATGTAGAATTCAGTTGGAAAAAGCGATAGTCCTATTTTACTCGAACAACCATATAATACAATAGTTGCAGGGTCCACCCAGTCAGATAAATCACATTTCGTTCGTGAAATTCTAAAACATTGCGAGACTCTTCATGTTCAACCGTTTGAGAGAATTTTTTATTGTTATAACATACCAGAATCAGAATTGGTAGAAACTGAGAATACCCAAACTCAAGCTACTTCCACACTTTCCAAATTTTTTACTCGAAGAAACAGAAACCCCAGTCCATACACTTGTTATATTAGATGATTTCATGGATAAGTTAGTTGGGGACGAGCGGTTAATCACACAATTCACCAAACTCAGACATAGATTAGTTTCGGTAATTTTTTTGCAAAATTTATATTTTTGTCCAATACGGGTGTGTTAAAATTCCGAAAGCACTGTTACACCGTTACACATGTGTTAAAATGTCAAAAACAGTGTAATACCCTTATGAATGTATCAAAAATCCGAGAACACTATTATACCACTACGGGTGTGTTAAAAATCCAAAAACAATGTAATACCCCTACAGATGTGTCAAAAATCCGAAAACACTATTATACCCCTACGGATGTGTTAAAAATCCGAAAACAATGTAATACCCCTACAGATGTGTCAAAAATCCGAAAACACTATTACGCCCTTACGGGTGTGTTAAAACACCGAAAACACTATTGTGCCCCTACGGATGTGTCAAAAATCCGAAAACATTATTATGCCCCTACGGATGTGTCAAAAATCCAAAAACAATGAATACCCCTACAGATGTGTCAAAAATGCGAGAACACTATTATACCCCTACGGGTGTTTTAAAAATCCAAAAACAATGTAATACCCCTACAGATGTATCAAAAATCCGAAAACACTATTATACCCCTACGGGTGTGTTAAATTACGTGACCCTACGGATATGTCAAAAATCCGGGAAAAACTATTACGCCCTTACAGATGTGTTAAAATGTCGAAAACACTATTATGCCCTTACGGGTGTGTTTAGAGTCGAAAATAATATACCGCCCTTACAGATGTGTTAAAATGTCGAAAACACTATCATGCCCTTACGGGTGTGTTTAGAGTCGAAAATAATATACCGCCCTGAGGGTTTGCTCCTTGGCAGAGCTGGCATAGCGTAAAATATGAGGGTGCAGGTGCCACCAACGCCCCGGTACAGGACCAATTACACGCTGCAAGGAGTACCATGCCATGCTAATTAAACCGTACAACCATCTGTGGCCGCCAATGACCCCATTAATTATTCACAATTTACACACTAATTACCGCAGACATAAAACATGACAAATCGTACAAAAAGAGATGGACCAGGATCCTTGGAGATTGAATACATCATGCCTCTATACTACTTTGCATGTCTGTATTTATATATACAATAAACATCTATACGTATGATGTATGCTAAACATATATACCTATGCACATATACATATAACCGACCCCAACCCCCAGTGGACCAGGATCCTTGGAGATTGAATAAATCATCCCTCTATACTACTTTGCATGTCTGTATTTATATATACAATAAACATCTATACGTATGCATGTATGCTAAACATATATACCTATGCACATATACATATAACCGACCCCAACCCCAGTACGTCAGCCACCAACCGCCGACCTCCGCCGGCGGGGGGGCAAAACCCGCTTTTTCTATCTACTCACTAAACTAGTTTGTTTTGTTTTATTTGCCAAAATAGTCACAACAGTGTTTCAAAATTAACTAGGTTAATCTTGAGGCTGAATTATTTATATAGAACAAATAATTTGTAGCCTTCATATTTATTGATATAGGTATAATTTACTCTATCTTAAGAATAAAATTAAAAATTTCTGCATCGATATACTAATTTGTTGGTTATATGATTATGTAGATGTTAATAAAAATACATGCAATGACTCAATTCGTCTGATCGATGACGGACCTAATTTCGTGGGAATGCGGACGGACACAATTTTTTTAGAATGCGGACGGAAGCCATTTTGTCAAGATGCGGATGGGCTCAATTTCGTCTCTACGCGGACTAACACAATGTGACAGAGTAGCTTCAGTCAGGAACAGAATTAACTTACAAAAAAGAATGCAACTGTGTTTAAACGCGTCTTCGTGGGTGTGTGTTTAAAAGCTTTTTCGTATGTGCCTTCACCTGCGTGAGTGTGCGTGATTGTTTTGCATTGTAATAGTAACAAGTAACAATAATATAAATCTTGGAACTGACCGACGTTATAACAGTAGCCTGTTGTTCGTCTGAGTAACTATCAGCGTTCCAGGTCTGCTCTTCTTTACAAAGGGCTTGGTACCACCGAAGTTAGGTGGATCAGTAAGAAAAAACCTCAATTGTAACATTACTCTCAACTATTTCCCAACGTAATTGGCAAAATTGGCTTTTGACTCGATGTCTTTAAATGATTTACAGATGATAATCGAACACTGTGTTACAACAGACCGCGACCAGGTTTGTAGATCTGCCATCATTTGTCGTCTTACTATTTGTGACAACGCTCTTTTAGCCCAAATTACATCATGCGACTTGGGTTAACACCATTAAGTACACAAACAGCTTGCAATATTTAGTAAAGTAAAATAAACGAAATTTACTTTCACGCATCGCCTTTCCAAGCTCATAACCTTTATCGTGCAATGTCTCGAGAGCCGATTCGTGATCTCGAACGTCGTTTTGAGTTTTCTAAAAAAAAACAAATGCACCATAGATTATCAGTAATAGTGTATAGAAGTGAGAACGGTTCTAAATATTTCGGCCTGGCACAGCCGGCAAATTTAAATCGGATGCCAGTTTGCTGGACCTGACCGTCCAAAATTCACAATTTTAACCCCTTAGCAAGTAGCACTTCATAACCCTGTGGAATCCAGCAGTTTACTGGCTACAGGTAGAATTAGATTTAGTTTTGATATAAAATTGTTCAGATGAGAAAGCATTGATTGTTAATTGGCTAATGATTATCACGCATACGATATCTGGCAGTAACGGGCAACAGAGGACAATCTAGCAATACTGCCAACTGCCATACCGAATGCCTCTGCATCTGTGCTCTGCCACCAAGTTCTTAGAACCCTGACAATGAGTTTCTCATTCCCGAAAACCCCTAAGTGAAACTCCAAATGAAATTTCGAATTTTGGGTCGAGGAACCACGAGGGCGCCATGCTTCCATACCCACGGAACTATGGGTCGTAGAACAAAACTAACACCGGCATTAAGTTTTTATGATCGAAAACCCCCAAGTTGAGGCTATTAGCCTCCCAGGACGTCACAACAAAATTATGAATTTTGGGTCGAGGAACCATGGCGGCGCCATACCCCCTATATATGAAACCATGGGTCGCACAGCAAAACCAACATCGGCAATGAGATTCCAACGCCCGAGAACCACCAAGTCAACTTTTCAGCCGCCCAGGACCTCAGAATAAATTTTCGAGTTTTGGGTCGAGGAACCACGAGGGTGTCATACCCAGTGTTTTTTCAAAATGGACCCTGGGTCCAGACCTTAAACGCTGGGTCCCGACTTACAAATTTTGGCTCGATAATTTCACGAAATTTTACACAATAGACTGTATTACGAAACGCAATTTGACATTATTACAAATTAGAAACATATAAATTGTTCTCTGCCTGTCCCAAGCCAGGATAAACGATAATAGCCATCCGTGAAACCAGCAGCAAGCAACTATATACAGATGTAAGCACAAACCGCTGAAAGTCTGCACTTTGTAATAGAATCTATTAGCAAACCCTATGTCTCCGAAGCCGAAACTGCCCTGGGACCAGCGTGGGTCCAGCAAAAATTTTTTGGGTCCACATAAAAATATTTGGGTCCAGACCCACATGTGGACCCAAAAAACTTTGGTCATACCTCAAACCCAACTCCAGATCCGGACCCATAATCGAAAAACAAAAAACAGACATCGGCATTCATCATTTTACTATAGAATAAAACCAACCAAAGAAATAAATTCGAAAGTTAAGATATAAATTACCTTGCTTCAGTGTAGGATACTAAAATGTGGTAAAACTCTGATTTTAACCTCTGACCCCGGAACCAGACCTTACATCAAAAAACGCGTGGAGACATGCACGGTAAATCCACTATGCCGGTTCGAATGAGCCCAAGATCATGAAAATCGGTTAAGTCTTTCCCGAGTTATGGCCGATCACAAGCAGAGACGGAATTTAAAAGCTTTGACCCCTGAAAAACACAATCTTCGCTACGTTACTGCTACGCTCTGATAATACATCAACTACATTGCATTAATTAATTAGACACCTTAACTTGAATACCTTTATAAACACATAAGCATTGTATTTTTGTCTATCTGTTTGTTCTTAGATGTTAATTTTTTCAGTTCTTTGGCAAATTCGTCCTTACCTTTGTAGTCTCTACATCACGGTCTCGCTCAGGGGTCCAGTTAGAGTTTACCAGCGAGGCCTCTACCGACTCTAGCCACGTCGTGAATGCATTCAGCATAGAAGCGAAATCAGATGTAGTTGTAGCGAGGTCTTGGGGTGCTGCTATTGCGGCAGAAACAACAGGATGTCTGGCTTTCTTTGGAGTTCGTACAGAAGCCTGAAAACATGGCTTATAGCAACACAATCGCCCGTTAGTTCAAAAACCACATATATTATGTAATGTATGTCCCGGACAACAAAATTAAAAGCAGAATACAGGCAGTACTTATTATATTTATATATTATTTTCGATGCACAGTCACATCGGCTAATAAATCAGAACAATGACGTATTAACCGATTACTTATTTTCACAATCAAGTGAATAAGAAATTATCGAATGGGGCTAAAATGTAAAAAACAGATACCAACCAAAATGCTATTCGCTTAAACTCCGATCGATCGATCGGAAAGACCAAAAATAACCATTTTATTAAGGGAATAAACTGTCAACATGTCCCGCTGCCTGTTTCAGCTGATGAAATAAATAAAACCGACGCAAATACGTAATTCACCAAAAACCGGATTTGAAAATAAATGAGTATTATTCACCGCAAATTGACTTTGTTCAAAGATACTGCTAGCTTCTCTAATTGGGGTGCATGCCATTTTTGGCGCCCCCTGGCAATAACGGGTACCCCACGGTTGGAGCCCCCAGGCAAGCTTTTTTGAATTCCCGTGGTAAAAACAACCCCAATATGACATAAACCTGATAAAAATCTTACACAATAAAAACCGCTATCTCTGAAGTTAAAAATATAATCTAGACAAAAAATTCGTTGATATTACACCTTTAATACAACCTTTTTCAGCGTTTCTGAGACCATGTATTAATAATTTTGTCATTTTGCGCTAAAAATTATTGAATTTTGAAATTTTTTTTAGATTTCAATGCTGGGGCAGCACTCCAGTTCAATACAGGAGTGCACGCAGTTAATGCCCCTGCTAAATCAGCATCCCCCCAGTTCCCAGTAAGGGGGCCCGGTTCATGCCGCCTGGCACAATTTTTAGCGAATGGAAATGCCAGCACTGGGCGAACATGAGTTTGACACATACTTGAATCCCCACATCAAGAAGCAAATTCATACCACACTGAGCTCCTGTAATCGAAAAAGAGGGGCAGACGACCTTGTGATCGCGATCGGCGACTTTTACCTAAATTGGCGCCCCCTACGGTAATCAAATCTTATACAGACAGCTTTAGGAAGACATCAAAAAATGCACTGCCGACAGCAGAAATTTGATAATAACTATAATTAATTTCGACGTTAAAATAATATGCTGGTGGCACGTGGCGTTATTTGAGCAACAATTTTCCAACAGCTGCACGGCTTCAGAAATACTAGTAACTCCATCGTGACTGCAAAACGTAGTGAAGCATAGATACACCTACGCCATTTGCGTGGTCAGCCAATCAGCTCTCCATAGCATACGTGGCTATCACAAAAGTTAGAACAAAACTAACACCGGCAATAAGGTTTCAATGCCCGAAACCCCCACCCCAAGTGAAACCTTTCAGCCGCCCAGGACGTCAGAACAAATTTTCTAATTTTGTGCCGAGAAGCCACGAGAGTGCCATACCTCAAACCATGTAACTTCAGAACCGGAGTCTTAATCGAAAAATAGCATAGGCATTTATCATTTTACTATGAAATAAAACCACCCAGAGAAAAAATTCAAAAATTAAGATAAAAATAATCTTGCTTCCGTGAAGGGTACTAAAATTGGGTAAAATCCCTCATTTTGACCTCTGACCCCGAAATATGGGGGACCCATACCCCCGTACCCATATAACCATTGGTCGCAGAGCAAAACCAACACCGGCAACGAGTTTCCCATGCCCAAAAACCTCCAAGTGAAACTTTTCAGCCGCCCAGGACGTCAGAACAATACTTTTCTAATTTTGGGTCGAGGAACCATGAGGGTGCCATACCTCAACCCTTATAATTCCATAACCGGAGCCTTAATCGAAAAATAAAATAGAGGCATCGACATTATATCATTCAACTATGAAATAAAATCAAAGTGGCGTAAAAAATCACATTTTGACCCCTGACTCCGGAACCATATCCCAAATAAAAACCGCTTTGGGATGATAAACGGCTTTACACCGTAAATCGATTATGCCGGTTCGAATGAGCCCCAGAACACGAAAATCGGTTAAGTTGTTGCCGAGTTATATCCGATCAGATACACACAGACGGAATTTAAAAGATTTCACCCCTGCAACACAAAATCTTCCCTACGTTGCACTACATTCTGACAAAATTTAAATTAAATAAACACTGTAACATTACATAATTATGCCTGTAAACTTGGTTGATAACAATGGAATCTTGAGAATTGGGGTTTTGGAGCTATCAAATAGTAAGAAAACTTTTGTCTCCACATTAAATTATGCTATTCGAGCAGAAGACAAAGACATTATTAATACGTCAATTTCAACTAGCCATAGGACTACAACAGTCATCGGATGTGTTAAGCACTGAGCTGTAACTACAGTTGATTCGAGCAATAATTTCATCTAAGCACATACTACAACAAATTGAAACAAAAACACGAAATGAGGTCATAACCAGGCGGCAGGACAAAATCAAATCAATGTCACACACAACCTTGCATTATATCTAAACTTTATTACAACGGATCGTATTCTGTTTTAGGACTAAATTTCCTAAAGCGACCAAACTTCATCCAAGAAACGCTACAACGAGATCATAACACTTCGTTCAAATTAAAACCCTTGTCTCTTAAGTTTTCCAATAATACCTCCAGTTTAAAGCCAACAAACAACTAATTCCATCATCATCGAAAATGAGCTGTATATGCTCGTAGCGTGTAGATACGTTGTAGCTTCAACCAGAAGACCTACCCTTTCCGGCGTGCCATGACGCTTGAAGACACTTTGGACTGTGTCCATTATTGTCGACGCCGTTGCAACCACTGGTGCTGATGATACTGCAGGTGTAACAATCTGTTCTTGATTCTGGGCACACTTTTCTATCTATAATTAAAAATATTCAGAGTGTGGCCCGACTAACCAAACAAAAAAGATGGGTTTTGGCAGAGATAGTGCACAATACATAATTTGCACATCATGAAACATAGATACATTGACTTAATATGTGTCTGAGCCTTGTTTAATGTGCCATGATATAAGTTAATTTGCATATAGTTCCGGCCTCTTCATATAGGGTCAAAGCGGAGAGGCGGACCCCGGGATTTTAATCACCCCCCGCAAAAATTAAGCATCCCAGGTTTTAGCTTTCCCCATGTATGCCTCCCGCTAGCTTGCACTGACATTAAAAATTACAATCCTAACAAAAATGGTTATAACAAAAGTTCAACTACTGTTTTGAATTAGACTATGCATGAGTAGTCCCACAAAGCTTTGGATGTGCTATACTTTTGAATCGCATAATCGCATTGATTTGTCTCAGTTCACTTACTTGCAAAAATAACGCTCTGTTCCAAAATAAACCAGACATATGACAATGTTGCTCAATGTGCTATGAGACGCTTCTTATATATCCGAATGAAATTTTCAGTGCTACCAAAAAATATAGAATCATGGGCGTTAATCCTATTACAACGCCGATTATCCTACAACTGAAACCGTAGCAACCTTTACTGACACCTTTCGTATCTGGAGCTCTACAGTCGTCCCACAGACTCACGTTCTTTTTTGCTTCAGCAACCCTAGTACCAAGATTTGTCCACCTTGCTACCAGTTCATCCAGCCTTCGACGAACCACCGTAGCAGCCGTGGCGTTGTCCAGCTCTAGCGTTGCGGAGATATCGATGGATGCGGCACGATATCCTTGAAACCGCTCTTGCAGCGATTCCATGTTGCGTTCAATGTTCTAAAAGGAGAAAAAATTATCATAATTTCATTAAAAATTTTAAGTACCATAGGAGAGAAAAAACATTCAGAGATAGGCCACGTTCCTAAACTATACCAATAAAATAGGAAAATCACTGTACTGTCAGCGCAGTGACGCTGGAATCTAATGGATAATTTAAAACAGAATTAACAAACCTAGTTGATTAACGATAATGGAAACCGATTAAAAACACACAGACTTGCTAAACAATAACGATGTAAGTAAAAACCAATAAGCCAACTATGTAAGAATTGTAAATCTTTACATTTTGGCACTAGTTCACAAATTTGACGACTTAACTCAATATTAAGAAAACAACCTGTTACAAAAATTTTATTTATAGAAATAACGATTATCATGTAATATATTTTATTAAACTATATTTTTATTAAAATAATTTTATATGGAAATTTTTCAACAAATATTACACGGGTACAAAATTTACCATAAACATTATTTTCCAATTCCCATGTAATATGTCACTGCCAAAATTTATTCCAATGTTGAGCGTACACAGCTCAGCTCCGTACCATTACATAAAATGATGCCATTGCTCCAATCCGTGTACAAAACGCAACACTCACTGTTAAATTTTGGGCTCGATCACGCCAATTTTGGTCGGTAGTAGTGCCATTTTTACCGACAAGAGTATCTAGCGCTGCCTCGCGTTGATCGAGCCAGTCAGCAAAATATGCAACGTCGGCCACATAAGTCTCCGATAAGGCTGCCAATTTGCGAAGTCGTAGCGCTCGTCGCTCGATAATTTGGCACAGCGATGCCCATCTGTAAATAACACAAAAATGTTAAGAAAAATCAACCAAACACCATACTCATAAACATTATTGAGTGAATCTTTAGCTCACAACTGTAAGATGGGATGAAATGGCTCGCCGCAGATGCTATGGACAGCACTGAAGTGCCAGATAAGGTTGAATCCTGCACCCATCACACCTTAACCGTTGCTTTTCATCCGACCTAGATTCATCGCCTAACACTTGTCGTTTACCTCAGTGGTAATGCTCTTTATTAAATTTTTGACGAATGGTGAGCTATGATCTGTGCCGTAAAAGTAAAGATCACGGTCTCCAGTAAAAATGCAGTATCTCAAAATTATTATTACCGGTGTCCTTCGTTATCAGATTGTTTCTCCAACGTCAAAAACATTATGCAAACTTATCTTTATTACAATACTTAAGCTAATCTTGGAGTATTGCTTACTTAGCATGCCAACAAATTGACATATTTATAATTTTTAATGACGGAATGAAGAATACAGAATTGCCATGCAAATGTATGATTACAAGACGAGCAGCCAAACGGCTACACACAAATATAATCCTAGTCAAGCCACAGTGATACGATGCTAAATTTAGCATTGTGAATCCTATCGGACTAGGGTCACCCCGACATGTGCATACTGGATGCATAATAATGACGAGTTTTATGCCCATTAATTTTCTACATAGCTGGCACATGCATGAATGTAGGTGATCTCCAGCGAGGTTATTTCTTGGATATAAAGTGAAACATATTATCGCAATACCCATTGCTGAATCGATTAAAACCACATTTTTTTTCAATTTGAGATTGTCTCTGTGTGTATTCTGTTTACTTCCGATTAGCTGGACTACGGAAATGATTAGATTTCTGTCGTGAAATGCGGAAAATTCTGATCATGCGTCCTACAGTATTGAATACTTTGGCTGTATAATGATCTCTGAAAGATAAATACGTAGTTTCAGCGCGACCATCACAGCAAATTTTAAGGGATGCGTCAGATCAGTAACCATAAAAATTAAGAGCAAGGATAGTTTGACCATAATTCAGAAAAACATTGTTGGAAATCGAAACCGATGCTATTACACCAACATTGGATTAGGGGTGGCCTGTATTAAATTCTGCACTAAGTAATCCTTGTTATACTATCAAAATCACTGCGGTTGTAGGATTTACCTTGAACAAATATCAGCAAGCTTTGTTTGGATTCGTTCAGCAATCGCTTCAGGTCGCTCCGCTGCTTCATCGACAACGATGACTAAGCTACTCAGTGCATTAATCGATGGCTGTTCGTTTTCAATTTCGGCTTGAAATTTCTAAAAAATTAAATAGCTGGAAATTTTCGAAAAATGTGTCAGAAAACACAGTATTGTAATGTGTATACTATTCAGCGTTTCACGTGTCCTATATAAATACAGTGTGTATACGAATCACAGTTGCACATGTCTATACAAATACAGTGTGTATACGAATCACCGTTGCACATGTTCTACAGAAATACAGTGTGTATACCAATCACAGTTGCACATGTCTATAGAAATACAGTGTGTTTACGAATCACCGTTGCCCATGTTCTATAGAAATATAGTGTGTATACGAGTCACGGTGGCACATGTGCTGTTGAATTAGGGAAAATTCGTTATGTTCCAGGGCTCAACCGGTTTCTTGCAGGACGACAAAAATACATGAATCGATTGATTCAAACGTTTTGGAGGTTAAAAACCAGATTCTACCAGGTTGCCTCTCTGCAGAGAGGGGGACAGGATTTTCGAGCTCCCAGTAGGATTTCGGGGGCTTCCTCAGGTCATGCCTAAAGGCGAACGTTGCCAACCTCCAATCTTTACTTCAGTTACTACCTGGTTAATAAGGACTGTTCTTATCATTTAATATTTTAGGATCTCGTGCGGACTTGTACTTCGTCACACCGATGGAAAATCTTGTTGACAGAGTTAAGCCTCCTCATAAAGCAGATCAGGGTGTTGGTTGTAAACAAACCAAAAAAAGACAATCCCGCGCTGATCCTTCGTGGGCTAAAGAATAACCGTGGATACAATTCGAGTATGAAGGAAGTGATATTATTAGAGTCCTTTGTCAAACGTGTCCTGAAAAAGCTGCCACTCTTCCGGCGACTGAATGCAATACGTATTTTGCTCGGTCGCGGTCTATTTTTGTTAACATCCCATTTACAAATTGGAGACGAGTGAGAACGTTTGTTTCAGCACGAATTTGGCGACCACTCTTCGAACGCGAAGCTACCGAAACCCAGTGATCACAAAGGCGGGATGGCGAAACAGCGGTTGCGTGAAAAGCTGTCTGGCAGTCTTTTGCAGACAACACATATGAAGTGGTGGTCGAAGATGAAGACACGGCGACAGGTTGACCTTACTGGATGGGACGTTGTAACTCAGATTAGTGCCCGCAAAACGGTAAGCGGGACGAAAAACCGTGAAGCGTTGAACATTCTAATACAGCTCGTTCTGAAAATGATTCAGCAGCCACCGACCCGATTCAAACGCGAAGTCGCTTACTTAGCCCAAATTAGTGTATCGTCCTTGAAGCGTTTCCAAAATCGTTATACCTCGCGTCGCCTTATTGCACAGCTGACCGATTCTCTGCATGTTGTCACTTTGTACGGTCTGTACATCGATTTATTTTCGTTATGTGATGTTGACGCACCCATCACTTTCGCTGTAATGGTGGATTTGGCATCGACGTCATCAACGCGTGAATGACTCGCAGTTTGTTTATGTTACGCAGTACAAACGGAGGCGAAATCGCTGACCGTTTGCTAAAATTAGTCTGCGTTAGTTCGAAAACTAGTCTAGCGGTGATGGAGGCAATTGAAGAAACCATTGAGTGGTTCAATGCGACAATGAAAAGTCTTTGGGGGCGTGTCCGTTCTTGTTGTTCTCTTTGGGGGCGTGTCCGTTCTTGTTGTTCTCTTTGGGGGCGTGTCCGTTCTTGTTGTTCTCTTTGGGGGCGTGTCCGACAGGCGATGGTACGTTGTATACTGAGGCGAGGGCAGCCCTACGAAATGGTGTGTATAACGAATTACTTGCAGGCGTTGACGATCTAAACGACATTTGTGCCGATATTGACGTAGAGAAGAAATTGCTGGCTGAATCATTTGTGGATCAGTTTTCGTCCTACATGACCACCGATAACAATGAACAGTTAAAAGGTTTTGAAGTGATTTCTGTCGAAACAATGGCCGCACTGGTGTCCACACGTGACGAGTTGATTTTGCACTAGAAGCAGAAGAGCGTCTAGTTGTTACTAATTGCAAACCTTCAGAGTACAAGGCGTGTTGGCCGGAGGCACGCGGTAATGTTTTAGTGGCAAGTACGCTGTGTTCGCAGGATACACTGCGAGACGATATTGAACAGTTGAAGTACACAATATTCTCTTTGCTCAGGACAACTAGTCATCAGTGGACATCTAAGTCGATCCTGCTCCGCCTTCTGAAAAGCAGATCCCCTGCCTCGCTGGCAAGCTGACTTTACGCCGAATTATCAAGAGTTATCTCGAATTACCAATCTCTACTAGCACCGTAGAATGCGTATGTTCTGCGTGAAGTTGGTCGATAGTCGCCTATGCATGCGGCGAAAGAACGCTACAATCAATAGCTACATCATGCTGTCACTTGAGACCGAACCATTCGAAAATTTCGACACAGATCTAACCCTAACAGTTTAGGAATCAATTTTCAACAAGCGGCGCTTTGCACTAACACCAGGAAGTAGGGAGCTTGGTGAGAAACCACTACTGCGTTCAATGCAGAAAAAATCAAAGGACCGAAAACAGAAATATGAGCGCCGGTTGCGGCATCATGCGCGACGAAACTGGTTTGCCACGGTATCAGCAGATGAGGATGATACAAACCTGGACAATGATATTGTTCTTCTTGATAATAACGACAACTTCGGCGTAACTGATAATGTCGATTATGATGATGAAGATTGTGAGGATGAAGAACATGTGTTGGATAGGGTAGTGGTCAGCCGCGGAGATAAAGACGGTGGTGGCAGCAGTGATTGTTGCGAGCGTAGCGAAGAGGAGGTTGTTGCGGATAGCGATGGCGACGGCGCCCTGGAGGCGCAGAGTGCGCCTGGTCCGTAGTGGAGGGCGTAAACATACACCCACACAAATACACCCGCGCAGACACAAAATACACCACCACACACACACAAATACACCCGTACACTCACACACACAAATACACCCACACACACCACGCATACAACCACATAGCAATACACATCATGCAATAGAAATCGCCGCATCCAGATCAGTTTGATGGTGAGACTTAGCGGTCACTGCGCGCTACGATATCGCTTGTACCACAACGATTCTGATCGACGTATAGCAACAGCCGTGTAAATCTTATATCGAAAAGGAACACCTGGTAAGAAAATGTTATTATATGAAGGTTGAGCCGCGGCCATTTTGCCGGGGGCTTTGAGCCGGGGGTACCTCCGTTTTGCCAGGGGAGGCAGCCGAAAATGCCGAGAGGCCCCCAGCCCCCCACTTTGGACTAGCCAGAGCACCACGTACTATTTTCAGGCAAGACCAAAAATGATTGTCCTAATAAGAAATCGTTATGACAAAATTCAATATTACTGCTTATCTTTCGACAATTTATGACAAAATCCTAAGTAAAATAAAATGCGGCCTGCACAAATACGCATTTCCAGTGCTTAAACAATAAGTATGCAACAAAAATAACGATAAAATAGTGAAAATGCTTGAAAAACGCAAAACATGTAAATTAACCACTGTTGACTTGGGTGGTACTGTTACTCCGAGGTAAGTTGGGATAAATTCCCCCAGATATTTCCAGTTCACTCAAGGTTGGAGCCAAGCCCAAGCTCCAGATAAAATTTAGGTCCTGTGGACAGGCCAGACATGTATACTCAGAACTTCATAGAGCTACCACATAGCTGGACAGAGCAACTCCATAGAAATCAGTAAAGGTGTTTTGTTGACCCAATATTTGCTACTTTAACAATTGTTACCCTGGCTTTTCAGAGCTTTGGTGGGGACAAATGCACATAATTACTTTATATTTGCCAGTAGCATTTCACAAAAATGCCCACCGCTTAGATCAGGTAAAAGTCATACTCCGTGGATGTTTAACATAATTAATATCTTAATACTAGGAAATATACGCATAACTAGTTCAAATAAAAAGCATACAGCAGAACCTCAGCTTTGTATTTAAAACACAGAACTTACCACCTGGTACTGATTACATACGTTAGGTTTTTTGTAAATATAATATAGTGTATGTGTACATTATTATCCAAAGTGGGATCGACAACAAAAAAACTTCATAACACCAGCGGTAAAATAATTTTAGAAAATATCTAATAAGTATACAAAATGACGAGCAAAATGTGAAAATGCTGAGATTATTATTACTCGCCAGATATGACTGTCGCCTTTCCATTAACGAATATCGACCAGAAAGCGAACAAAATTTATTTATTCGCGAACGACACTTAGATAGCCCTCGAACAAACTTAAAAATGACCCTAACATTTCTGACACATATCGAGCAAAATTCGAACACACTGCGAATAAAATTTGGTATTTCCCGAACGAGCTTCGAACAGCGAACATAGAACGAGGAGCAATCATTTCTGGCGAGTACTGTAAATACGATTTTCGAAAAACAATGTGCTTGCTTCCTTGTGTCAAAACTGTGATATAGTAAATCATTTAGCACTTACCTTAACCTGCTCCGTTTGCTTTTTAATCGCAGCCGGTGGTTCAATCACAATTGGCGCCATATCAGCCGTCATTCGCCGCTCCGCCGCATTTAGCCAATCCACAATTGCGTCCACTTGTTTTTCTTGAGCGTCCATGAGAGTTTCGCGAAGCCTGAAAATGGCATATGAGCGTAACTGCGATTAAATAGCGATGCGTGAATTATTCGTCTTGCTATGCGGCAGCTTCTAAACATAGTCTTTCAAGAATAAAACTGTAACTTTGTTGCCGTAAATGACTGCTTCCTGATCGATGTTCGTTCGCTTAAAGCGACAGGCATATCCTGCTCGTACCTTTAGACCAAATTCAATTTACTGACAGATGCTGTTATTGCTGAATCAGAAGTTTTGAAAACATTATAACTTTTGCTATGCGGAAAGGGCTGTTACTAGGTGCTTCGTACAGACCGTTGGCTTTCTACACTTTTGAAGTCATATGTTTAACCTCAAGCCAGAAGATATTACATTGTTACATATGCTTCAAGTTGTCTACTCGTTAATATTAGTGAACCTACGTACTCTCGACTTTGGTGTATAAATTCATCGTTTATCGATTCACAACAATAGAATAAACGACATAACAATTACTTCAATCACATTTCCTTAGTGCCATGTTAGTCCCATTATTTTATATGTTAGGGTCATCGTTTTTTGCTTGGAACAAAAAACGACTCCAATGTAAAAATAGAAGTGGTCGCAGGAGTTGAACACGCACCTAGCTGGACAAGTAGGACAGAACGGCTCGGCCACGTCTTAAAAACGTGTTCTGCGTTGCAATGCGGTTCATTTAAATTATTGTCACAGTTTCCCAAAGAGATTTGAAACGCTGTACTAATATTCTACTCTTAATAATTTGGAGCTATGCAGAAAGTAGTTAACTGGCTTCGCCAAATAGAGGGGGCCTGGGACCTCCCAAATATTCCGACCACCCTCAGTTTATGCCCCCAAGGTAAATATTGGCCTCCCTCCAGTCCATCCCTCCATATCCTCCAGGTACTTTTCTGCTCCACTAAAAAGTGACAAAATTTGTCTCATAGGCTAAAAATATGCTAATTTTCTTCCACTTTTGGCTAAAAATCATTAAATTTACCCATTTTATTAAACACAATCGCAATCAATTGGTGGAATTTTACGTTTTCTAAGCGTTACAGTGTTTTATGTTCCCCCAGTTCAACTGGGTGACCACCTGATAAACTGGTTGAAATCGCCCCAGGTATTTTCCGCTCCCTCCGTGCCCAGCTGTGGAGCCCAGCTATAATTTTGGTAGTTTGCAGAAGCCAAAGTAACAGCAATAAACAGAGCGAGCAGAAAAGGCCGGCAAAAAACCTAACCAAAGTTGTATAAATAAAACACGGAAAGTTAGCTACCTGAATTTTCCCGTTAGAGCCAGCAAACCCGTTATAAAACCACTACACTTTTGGAAAGACGATTTGAATCACCCTATAGATCCTAGCTCGTGCGTCTTTCTAGTTCGTTCTACCACAGACAAAATCATGGATTGTGGTAGCAGTTGTTTAGTTCTGTCAGAGGTTACGCAGCAGCAAACGGACAATAATTAATGGTTGCTATTTCTATAGTAAATCCAATGGTATTACCTAGGATAAACCCAGGAGTCAAAATTTGTTATACTTAACAAACAGGACAATACTTTAGGTTGAAATACCTAGAATATTTTGGAAATATCCTTGACTGAACCAAAAATATTCTGCTTTCACAATTCTACCAAACTTACTGTTTATACCTTGTGTCAGCATTTCCTTACCAAAAAGTCATTACATATAAAATTTTATTGGTGGGATTCTTTGACTAGAATTATAGTCCAAGTAAATAACTATACGTCACACGCAGGCCCACGAAGCGATACTGCAATCAACAGTTGAAACGCCACAAAAATTTTAGTTTGAAAAGTGTTTACGTTTGCAAAATTTAGAATCCAATGTGCAAAGCACAAACAACCAAAAAACATATGTCTAGAAAACACTAAACAAACGGAGAAATCAAACCTGAATCATCCGTAAACGGGATCGCCAAACAGATTTTTAGGTGCAATTTATCGTTCAAGAAATTTTCAGTAAATCGTCGCATATATCCTGAGTATGCAGCATCGTAAGCCTTAGGCTTCTAATATATCACTCAACATGACAACTTATTTTAAAATTCTTTAATCAGCTGACCCTGAGGGTAGGACTCAGGTAGTATGTTTCATGTGTGTCTATTACGGCTTTAAGCTTGGTTCGAAACGCGATATCCAAAATATGTTGAACGAAAGTAAAAGCTTCAATTTCATTAACCCCATAGCATACTCGTAATTACTAATTAAAGCTACTAATATACAGTACTCACCAAAACAAGTGTTCAGTTTCGAAAGAACATCGAACAGATCTCGAAGGTAAATTTTTCGAACAATTCTCAAACAAAATTCCAACAAATTTAAAACAACACGCTAAAAATACCGAACGAGTCTCGAACAAAATTCAAACACGTTTTAAACAAAACTTTAAATTTTTCGAACGAACAACGAAAGAATGCCGAGCGAACATCGAACGAACAGCGCTCATTTCTGGAGAGTACATGCCGACGACAAAACCTACAACAGTGATTTCTAAACTCGGAAGAACGTACGTTGCCTGTCGATCCATACTACGATTGCGAAGCGATTCCCATTTGTCGTTGACCAATTGCACTTGTCCGGTTAAGATTTCCACTCCAGTCGAAGTGAGTCTGCCATTGGCGAGCAAGTGTCGGCCTTCGGCTAAAATTCTTGCTATTGTGGCTTGATTTTGCGTTAGTGCAATCATAAAATCCTAAATGGATTAACATAATAACATAATAAATAAGAATCACTATGAAAAATTAGAGAATAATAGAAATTTCGCAAGTTCGCTGTGCACGAAAAAATTAAAATATTTACTGACCTCTCATGGTGGGTTACCGAAGCCTATTGATTAAGAAATTTGAAAACTTGTAAACGTTTCGGATTAAATTAGAAGCTATGCACAAAATAATTCAGTACAACGTCTTATAAAGAGCTAGAGGAGTCCAGCACTATTAAAATGTCATAAAATTGTCATTGTCATAAATCTAAAGTCATGAACGCGCAATTCTTGGTAAGTATTATTCTGTTTTCCAAAATTGGTTGCGGAGTTTAACATGTATACACAACCAATGCTACCTGTATCAATTTTTACTAGACTGTCTGAGCAAAAATAACACTTTTACAATTTTAGAAAAACCACACAATCGATCACCGCTCTATTAAATCAAAATTACAAAAAGTGAGGCATAGGAAATCTGATTAAAACAAAATAAAAATTCTACAACGAGTAGCAAGCCATAAAAATGCAAAATCAGTTCTCAAAGAGGAATATAAAAATTATTGATTTAAGTATTATTATTTTCTTTAGCCACGTGTCGTGCGTGGTGCATTATATTAGATTCAAAGGCAAGGAAGGGATCTGTTTATATCATTTCACTGCATGTATCAGTGTCACAGCGTACCACAAATCAAAAAATATTAGTACGCTGTTATTTAATACAACCAATAACAATCATTGTTGTTAATTCCACCGACAGTGTAGGTGCTACGATTTTAATGCTGGCTCGTTATTCGTTCGTGGGGAACATTTCGTGTTTGCGAGACGTAATTTCCCCCAAGAGTCACAAATACATATCATCCGTTTATTACCCGCCAGACTGTATTCGTCTTTGCAGAACTCAACACTTTGTAATAATAACGACAATCCTTCATAACTCCATTTTGACGAACAAAGCAAGATTACGGTATAAAGTATGGAACAGCATGACGTAATGTAATAGGCCACTTTAGCGCCATGCAAGCCAACAAAAAGAAAATAAAGTTACATAAACCCGTTGTGAGTTAAAATTACTTACGATACACCATAAATAACTAAATCTACAAATGGGTTGGCAGTATAGCTAAGACTTATATGTAATAAACAGTAGTAAACTATCAGTTACAAACGGTCAAGAGTAGGTAAGCTTGCTGTAATTACCTACACATGACTGTATCTATCTTAGTCATTTAAGACAACAAAGCTGTCAAATGTTTGCACATTTTCAGTATAAAAAAGGCATACAACGCTGTGGTACATATATTTATACCTGATGTGTTGCAAACTGCATTTTGATTGAGTCGGGCTCAGTTACTGGTGGTACCGGTTGCGACTCGAGACGTGTTAGTTTGTCCTCAGCGTCTAGCAGCCACGCCAGAACTTCTTCAAGCTTCAGATTATAGGTCTAAATAAAATTACTAGACGAATTACAGTCACGGCCAGAAATAAGTGCAAAATAATTGATCGAAATTTCAATCGATTTCGATTGAAAAAACGATTCGATCCATTTCGATCGTTTTCGATTTTTGAGCAATTAGATAAATCACCAATAACATTTCGATTACTTTCTATTAACTTATTTTTGGCCGCGGCTGTCCGTTTGCTGCGGATATTGCGCTATATAGGTTTAGAATACTACAAGCAACCTAATTTGAAAAAAAACTTACTGTAACTTAAATAAAATTTCAAGCATGAATCCTTCCAAAACTAATTTGGGGTATCGCATAGCTAGCGAAGCTGAACGATAACTATTTGAAATACGTTTTGGAGGAGGCTAAATTCAGATAGTAAAGAACCCGTTGAATTTCAATAAAAAATGATGTCATAAACCGTAATATTCGGTTAGAAATATTCTGTATTCTGTAGACTATACTGCCAGTAATACATCCAATATCCTACATAACAACAACGCTTTTGACAAATGGGCGTAGCATCATGCACAAGTGGCATAAATGTCGATGACTACGATGTGGCTATCCAAATGTGTCTCTTCAACAAGGACAAGAACCAAAACGGTTATAACTGTACATAGTCGTAGTATCACACGCGGGAGACATAAATACCAAAATGTCGAGGTTCCACTAACATAGTTTTCTATCTACAGGTTATAGTCTACCCTAATTTCTCTGTTTATATATATGTATATAGGTATATGTACGTAAAGGATATAAAGTTGTATATAATATTATACAAATATGTACATTTATAAATCAATCATCATTTTTAATAACTTTCAGCTACAAACTGGGAATGACGGGAAGGAAATACAAGAGGAATTGGAAAAGAGAGTACTGATGATCTTAAATATCATCAGGAATGCTTTCAACCACATATCTACAATGGATCACTTCGGAGCGATACATCGAATAAAAGGTAAATTAAACCCACCACCTGTTGTAGTGTCTTCCATTGCAAAACGTTATGTTTGGAAGGTGTTGAGAAATGCTAACGCACTTAAACAATTTAACCAAGAACGAATGCGGGCTACCGTAGCATCCAACAACAATAAACGGAAGGGTATACATATTGAACCACATCATGAGCCTTCAAAGGCTCAAATTTGTAAATGTTTGGGTAAATGCCGCAAACTTTTGGCGGATAAAAAGATTGATGCGAAATTTCTACATGGCTCACTGGAGATAGAATCAGAAGGCGGACGAAATTACATAAAAAGTATTCTTTTCTCCCGGTTTTTAATCAGAAATGGGTATAAAGTGTTATGTTGTTTTTATTCCGTTTAAACAACAGCAAATAGTTATTTTCGTATATAATATGATAATTCAGTGATTACTTCTAATTGTAAAATTCTTTTTGTTGATAGATACAGGCTTAAAAGCATGCGATGACTACCAGCTTACTTCGATTCAATTAGTGACCTATACAGATTGTTTATGTGCTCAATATTATCTTACAGATCTAAATGCTGAAGTTATTAGTATAATAGGTACCGAGAATTATTACTTAGAATAGCTTGATAGGCTGATTATTGCTGATGATTTTATACGGTTATTGTTATTTGTGAATATTACATTTGGTTGTTATCCCATTGTTAATTTGGCTTAGATTCATTTGTTGGACTTGAGGAGGAGGAAGAAAATCCTACTGGTTGGCATTGTCGTTGCAGAAGGGCTTAAGTCACTCCTGCTTGTCCGCCCATTTTTCAAGCGTATACAGGCGCAAATAGGGTGGGTCGGCAGGTTTGACGAACTAACGGAACCAGAAGGTTATCAATAAGTCATTCAATTAAATTCAGCTTATTGTTGTTTTCATAACCAAACTTCCCCTCATGCATTTTGGTGTACTATTGATATAAATACTTTAATTAATGTTTGCAGACTTAAAATTTGCTTAGAAATGACGGATAGCAATGAAATGCCAGTTGAACATACACCATATGGTGGACACAATACCGATTTCGATGGTTTTTCTGATACAAAGGGTCTGAACAGAGTCCCTACACGAGATCGGGGAAATTCCGAATCGCGTGAAAGAGGTAACTATATACCTTGTATAACTATATTTACTGACTGATTTATTTATGGATATAAAATTCATTATGATACTAATCAAATGAGAAGATTTATCAATGATCGATGTTCTCTCCATTTAATGGTACACAACCTACCTCGACTGCAGCTTCGTCGATCGGCGTTACAGTCACCGAAGATACCGCCGAATCGTAGGACGTCGCATCGTCCGACGTCGTTGTCGTATCGGACAATGGCGACATAAACGCCGACGACGGCGTCGCTGTTCGACTGTCGCTACTTGTCCTAGCAAAAGCAGCGACTGTCGATGATGACGACGAAGACGAGATCGTTGCTTCCTCTTCGTTATCGTTGTCGTCGTCGATCGAGGATGATTTCTTCGTTCTGCTTGTGCGAGCAGCAACGTCGGAGGAACGACGCCTGGAAACACGCGTCGTAGGCCTCGATGAGTCTACATCATCTATCATATCATGCGGTAAAGCTTGAAACAAACACATCACGTATGCCATTACCGAGCGTTTGTCGATATGATCAGAGCAAACATCTGAAGCCGTGAATAATACTTTAGTAGAATTCGGTAACACCGTGGCGCCATTACCGTAGGAAACGGCTAAGTTATAAAACTACCACACCGCGGTATATTTTGAAGCTATATATTAGCCAACCCCGAATGCCCGAGCAAAAAACAGTATGCACCCACCCGTCCATTCAAATCATCCCTTAAAAATCATTATTATTTTTACTGCAGCTGCCGCGGCGTTTTTTCCCTGGGGGCACTGACCAGAGCACATGTGTTTTCAGCAGGCACTTGAAGATGCTAGAAGCCTCTCTCATCCCGCTCAAATTATTATATGGATCGTTACATTAGTAGTGATTAAAAAGTCATTATTTGTTAGGTGTACATTTATTAGCAGTCGCAAGGGTGCCATTTCGTTAATGCATATCTTCCCACATTATCCAAGCGTCGAAAAAATTTTTTAAGATTATATTTAAACATTAATAAGAAGCCCCTGGTTTTCTAAAATCGGCAGAGGCTTGGAATACTTACAAAAGTATACAGTTATGGGGAACACTTTAGGTAAAGCTGGCGTACCTATCTATAATGGCAGTTTTTTACTTTAAACCGTAGCAATTTATTTAATCTCAAAATTCCGTGTTGTATGCAAAAATTCCCAGGCTTTGTGCTTATTTCTGCTCACCACTGAAAATGCAAAACATTTGTGGTAATACCACAAATTGACGTTTCCCTTGGCAATAAAAACAACACAAATTTAACTAATATCTCCCCACACGCATTTTAAATTACCTTGTGGATCAATAAGTTTTTCGATACCTAGATGTCGGTGCGCAACGTCGAACGCATGCTCGAGGAGTTGAACCGGGGCGCCTTTGGTAGTTCGTAGCAAATCGGAATAGTCGAATAGTTCGGCTCTAAAAAAGCGTAAAATAATTAATTACAATATAAACATGTTCGTGATGTAGAAAACCAAAAGCCATAAACTCATCTCCCGTATGGATTATTGGCATGTTTTTCACTTATCCATTTCGAACTTCATCCATATTACAGTAAACTGTAAAATATATAATCAGTAAAATCTGTAAACAACTAAATTCGAAAACCGGAAACAAGATTAGTGGCTGTGCTCGCATTTCCATGTTTTCCTTGTATTTAAATTCATAGTGATTTGCGCGTTTTGTAACATGTAAAAACAAAATCTAATCCAACTGTGATAACTATGATAAAGCATTTTGAAAATAGTATAGTCTGGTGCCGAGTTATTATACTTTACGCATACGTCGCTGGAAGGTTTGGCCTTTAACAGTTATTTTTATACGAATAACCATACAAAAATTTTAATGGCACAAGGCTTAAGCAAATGGTAAGGCATCACTGCTAACATAATACTAAAAACCGTGAAATATCGGAGCCTACATGCATCCCTTCGGATACCCTCTAATGGCCGAGTGCTTACAGCGTTGTGCCAGATATCATGCCACGGTCTTAAACATATAGCATTTCTTCCTTAAGCAAAGAACCTGGGTACGTTGTTCCATTAAGCGCACTTACCGGACGTAACTGCGGTTGAGAAGGAAACATTGTCCTCCTGAGGATTGCTCTAAATTTATATACACAAAACATCGCTAGTAACGATTCGGGGGGCACTATGCCTAACCGAAAACTCGGATAACGAAGATAGGCAGCTATACCACAAACTTTTGTTGTAATCGATTATGTATTATAGTTGAAGCATTCGGCACCGTTACACAGTTTCCTCATTATTAACGGTTACAAAGATAGACACTGACTTGTATCGGTGTATCAAAGCATTAAATCCAAGGCCGCTTTTCCAGGACGTTGTGAAATTAGTAATATCAATCGAATCGTATCTTAAACAACAACAACAACAGTAATAATAATTACGCATATATAATCCCAAAAATTGAAATATAATATGCAGTACTAGCCAAAAAATCCTGTCACTAGCTCGCGACTAGCTCGAAATAAATTTGTTCTAAAAATATAATAATTTATTATTAATTTAAATAGTTTCGAAGTCTCGACCGACCCACTCGTTCGGGACTCGCTTGCTCGAAATACGACAGTAATTTATGGCGCGTACTCTACGCACTCCACCAAACAGCTCACACGCGGAATGTTTACTAACAAAACAGTGCAAATACAGATAAAATGAAGAATGGCTCAGGTAACTAGTGTTCGCGACAGGTTTCAGTGCAACACAGTTTAGTACAATACACAAGTGTATTATATAATAGTAAAATTTTGTATAACCAGGTTGACATACGTAGTTACATACATACATAGTACCATTTAGACTTCGTTGATTACATTAAAGCTCAAAATAGTCATCGATTAAGCGTAAAACTATATTTTCAAACTAATTCTGCCAAAAGTAACATTTGCAAAAGAATTTATACGTTTTTGATAAAGCGGAATTTTTTATAATTTCTTATTAAACGCGATAAAAATTTTCTTTAAATTGAAACAACATGTAAATTATATAACGTATCTCTCCACCTACTCGCTAGTAGAATAGCTACACCACCGTATAAGTGTATCTTCAATGTTAGCATTGTCGGAACCAGCAGCTGCAATGGAAGTCTAAAAATACGCTAATGTAGCAGCATTATTCATGAAAGGTATAATTAATATATGAGACTATAAAACTAAATTCGAATTGGTAACGAACAGATTATTATCAATAATTCACGAATAACAATTCATTAATGTTGCACCGTTTCGCATATACTAAGTATGGCTAAATATATCGTCATGCAGTTGCTATTGAGAACAAGACGACTACGATATTCTGTTCAGTTTTTACTAGCTTTCGGGCACCTGAAGTATGAAGAAATTATAGCGACTTACAACACAAAAAATATAAAGTCCGGAACCTGAACACATGGCAAAATGCAGTAACAATGGGAAATGGCTAAATATCAGTCGAGACAGAAAAAATAGCGTTTATTGCCTGAGGATTTAGACAGGCATGCACCCAGTGGGGGACCAATTTAGACCCACCACTTTCCAAATCCCCCATGACAGTGCGATTTTTCCTCATGTTCGTCCCTCCCACTAGACCGAAACCCACCAAGTTCAACTAAATCCGAAAAAATTCTGTATCAAAGATGTTTCTCAACATTAATACCATTTCTAATACTAAGGCGTCGTTTTATAGCTTGAAACTACATGCACGACAATAAAAATACATGTAGTATGGAAATATTTAGTATTTTTAAACAAAATTTATTCGCCCGCACATTGAAATTTCAACCGAGAATGAAAATGAACCCACACTTTTCGGAGGGGTGTGGACAGGCCACTTGGAGGTTATGGAAAACTTATAAAATAGTACATAAACATTATAGGCCAGGGAGTCACTGTTCAATGACACTATTTAACGCAAACAAATTATTATGGCCCAAACGTCCGCACTAAAGAATAAGCGACGTTTCAAGAAAGTCATGAGACTAACGTCTTATTCATTAAAATATTATTTTATACTTGATATAAGAACTGATGTAGCAAAATATCGTAGCAAGTGTAGAAAGCTAAATAAATATAAAATAACGTAGCGCAGTGAAAAATTACTCAATCTTAAAGTAATACTCTAGTTTACTAAGTGAAATAAACAATAATAAAACATATCGTGAAAATTATTAAATTCCAGAGTGTTTCAGCGCGTTTGGGATCATTCCATTCACATAGTATTACTGTGAGCGATTTTGCTGTAACCCTTCAGACATTATATTTTTATTTCATTAGAATAAAAATGAATTTCAAAAACAGTCAATCAATCAGTTAATACTTGAACCATTTATTATTTTCATGTCCGACATTATTTATACGTTTAACGCAAAGTCAAAATAGAAGCCACACTCGCAATTTATTTCAACACTTGATTTAATTTTGTCCACAATTTGAAGTTTAGTTTAGTTTTCATGCCAAAAACCGCTCAAAACTCAACAATTCTCTCTTTGAGTATAAAACATCTCGCTCAATACACAAATCGAACTTCTATCTATACGCTTAAAATCAGTTTCGACGAATACATTCCTCAAGTTTGTTCAAATTAAAGGTTTTTGTAACGGCAACATTATGAAAGTTATTTGTCTTTTAATTAATACATCATTAATATATAGTGAAAAAATATAAAAGCAAATTATCTCTCGGGCGGCAGCTGCAACTTATATTAAAGTGTTGTTTTCAATGGAAACAAACAATTTCAAGAATTTATAATGTCTATGAATCTAAGAAATTATGATTGCTAAAACGCATTTTTTGCCACAAACCCAAATCCCTACCTGCCAGTACAGCTGCATAATATGCCACACCAATCCCAGTGTTAACTTCGGGTTCCCATCAGCTACATCGTTACCGTTGATATTGACCGTTTTAACCTGAAATAATAATTACAATTACTCCATGAAGGTAAAACTATAGTCACCGTATACATTATGTATGTAAACACAAAAATGTAACATCGGATATCATCAGTCTGACAAACATCTTTATCAGTTTAGGATAAATTTATACCAAGTCATTGTACAACTCGCACCATACAACTTGAATGAAAACGCTAACATTTAATTGAAACGCAGCGAGATCAGAAAACGGAGTTTCTTCAAATTGCGCATATGTGAAAAAAGATATTGGTTACATAGCTATCCAAAGAATGATGGTTTTTCGCAATGTTTTATTCGACGTGTCATAAAATATAATTTTGGACCTATATTTACATGCGCCGCTCCTATAATTACCTGGCAAAATTCGTACAAAACCGACACGATCTGGACAATTATTGATTTTAAATATTTGGCGTTACTAAGAATTCTAGGTTATAACTCTTGCCAAAGGCGTAAAGTCGAAAAAAGGAAACCAGAATCTTCTCACATAGTGCTATCCATTTTTGTAGAGCTATGATCAAGTTTTAAATTCACAACCCCCAAAGTAATTTCCTGCTTGTTGGAGAGAACGATGAGTTTATAGTTCTTTCACACGTTAAACACGTGTCTAACCGTTAATCTCGCGGCGGCTTTGGAGCTAAATTTTCAAAAACGGTTGCCAATTATGCGGAGTATTAACCCAACAGCAAAAACTTAAAAACGCGGATCAAGACAGGACCAAGTATACAGAAGAGAGCGCGCCCTATATTTTCCAAAATATATCCTTCGTAGGTGGGATGCTTTGATGGGCTTGCGAACATTAACCGTTCGCCACCGTAACGTGAAAAGTGTGCTGGCGCTATATACATTCCAAGTTCTCTGAAGCTCTAAAACCGAGAATAATCAGTAATTTAGGCAGATTTAGGTAATTTTAGGAACGATCTATATATTTATTAAAAACAACATACAACTAAATAGTTACACTGCCACATTCTCCATTATTACGCAGTTGCCACTCGTGAGTTGCCTGCGGCTAATATTTATGATCAAAGTTTATAACAATATTTAAAACTGAGTGGTAATTACCCCGTTTTCTTGTAAAAAGTGAAGCACTGTATTGATATTGCTGATATGGTGGACCTTTGTTTTTCCTTTCTCGCGGGGCTGAAATACATACTTATTCGAGAAATAATAAAAATATTCAAAGTACAACCAGGTGAAGAAGTAGGAACCAAAATTACAACCGTAACAAAAATTTACGGAGATGTTAGCGATTATCTCACGAAAATATACGCAAATTGGTAGACGGTGAATGTGAGACTCAATAAATCTAAACATTTGAGAAAGAATATGTCGTTGTTGCTCTCATACAAACTGTAGTATTTACTTATTGGGAACATACAATAATTTGGCACATCCATTCACTGATACATTGCAGGGCTATCGCATGAACTTGGTAAGCCCGCTAGTTTTGAACCAGTGAGCACCTAATATTACCATGAGGCATAAAAGTCAAAAGTGAAATCACGAAATTTAAAAATTTTAAAAATTCAAAGTTTTTAATAAAAAACATAAGTTAATTAATTACTTCAGAAACACCATACAACTAGTAACACGTAAACGTGGGTGACGGAGGCATGGTGGTTAACAACGGCGTGAACGGCTTAATTTTTAAGGAACGAGATGAAATACGTCAATCAGCTATATACAGCTGTTTAGAAAACGTGAAAATACATTTTATGTAAAAAAATCGCCGAAATAGCACGAACGGTTGTCGAGATACGGTGAAAAAGCTGAAAAAATGGCAAAAATCCCTAAGTTTGAGCAACATTTGCTTAATTTTGAGTACAAAGCAATTTTCGTAGAAAAAAGTGCTCAATGAAAGGGCACTCCGCAAGAGAATATGCAACACGAAGAAAAAAAAATTTCTAAAATCGGCCCAGGCGTTCAACCTGCAGACCTGTCTGTGACAAACAAAAAAAGTCACAGAGAAAATTGAAATTTTGCGTCTAGTATATTGATATATACTAGTAACACGTAAGCGTGGGTGACGGAGGCATGGTGGTTAACAACGGCGTGAATAGTGCATACAGCTTGTGGAATTTCTAACATTTTTGGTAACAGTTTAAAAGTAATACAGTAGAATGACAATACATCTATCAAGTTGTACCCATCAATGAAATTTAGTCCAAATAGGCCGAGTCATTCAAAAGTTATAACACACTTAATAATTTTTCACTCATTTTTAAGAGACTTTGCTTAATTTTAAGAGAATTTATAAAGGTAAGTAGATCACTCGTATACAGTCTTTTAGAAAACGTGAAGGTACATGTTATGTCAAAAAATGACCGAGATAGCACGAACGGTTGTCGAGATATGATGAACTTAGGTTTCCCTAAGTCAATTTTAAGAGAATTTGCTTAATTTTTAAGGAAAGAGATGAAATACGTCAATCGGCTATATACAGCTGTTTAGAAAACGTGAAAATACATTTTATGTAAAAAAATCGCCGAAATAGCACGAACGGTTGTCGAGATGCGGTGAAAAAGCTGAAAAAATGGCAAAAATCCCTAAGTTTGAACAACATTTGCTTAATTTTGAGTACAAAGCAATTTTCGTAGAAAAAAGTGCTCAATGAAAGGGCACTCCGCAAGAGAATATGCAACACGAAGAAAAAAAATTTCTAAAATCGGCCCAGGCGTTCAACCTGCAGACCTGTCTGTGACAAAAAAAAAGTCACAGAGAAAATTGAAATTTTGCGTCTAGTATATTGATATATATAAAGTTAAATGTACGCCTCCGGCTGCGACTCGCCACCTTCTGTGGCTCGTCTTGCCTCCGTCAATAAAGTTAAATGTACGCCTCCGGCTGCGACTCGCCACCTTCGGTGGCTCGTCTTGCCTCCGTCAACTATTTCATAGCCCGTTCGTTCCGAAGAGGCATGAAAATCAAAAATGAAATCACGAAATTTAAAAATTTTGAAAGCTCAACGTTTAATGAAAAACAGTAGTTAATTCACTGCTTCAGAAACACCATAAAACTATTTCATAGCCCATTCGATCCGAACCGGGCAGCACCGAGTATTACCATGGGACATGAAAATCAAAAAACAAAATCATGAAATTTAAAAATTTTGAAAACTCAACGTTTTTAATATAAAACGCTAGTTATTTAATCAGTTCAGAAACACCGTACAACGATTTCAGAACCCGCTCGTTCCGAACCACGGAGCATCGAATATTACCATGTGGCACGAAAATCATAAATGAAACCATGAAATTTAAAAATTTTAAAAACTCAACGTTTTTAATGAAAAACGTTAGTTAATTAATCGGTTCAGAAACACCGTAAAACGAATTCAGAGCCCGCTCGTTTTGAACCAGGGAGCACTGGGTATTAATTACCATGAGGCATGGAAATCATAAATGAAATCACAAAATTTATAAATTAAAATTTAAAAAAAAATTTTGCAAGTTATCGAATTTGCTTTAAAATGTGATTTCAGAAAAGATATTATCAATTTTTGTGTGAACATAGAGGTGTTTTAGAAAATGGTGAGAGCAATACTCATAGAAACCGAAAAATATTAACGTCCAATTTGAGAATTTAGATCGGTGCATAAGAGTATGAGATAAAGATACGCACAATCTCACAAGTTGAATCCTGAAAACAGTGGTAGGGCTCGTCTGATCCTAAAATAACAAAACATTATGAGCGTAAACCACGGCGCCGTACTAAAAATTAATACTCCGAAAAAGAAGACTGCAACATAACATATACAGTGTTCATTTTGCCAAACAACCACAACACATAAGCCATATGTAAACGTATGGCGTTGGAGGGATAATCCCTATAGGTCAGACTCGCCCAAACCATATTTAACCCCTACGGCTCAGCACCCCCGAAGACTAATTCAAGGAAGAAGTTTAGCAAACATGAACAAAATAAAATAATTTTAAAGGAAAAGTGAGTGAAATTATGGGAGAAATATGGAGAGATTGTTCAGAAATTTTTACGAACGATCTACAAACCCTAAGTCGAACATAAAAACTTATGACATAAGTAAACTAAAAAAATTTTTCACCTTTTTCACCTTACAATATTATTACATTTAATACCAATTTCGGAAATATATAAATATTTTGTCGAAACTGACCAGGGATAACAATTAAGTAGAGCTTCCTCAGACAGCGATCAACTGTGTAAAAATTTATTTTTATATGTCTGTATTACGCATAACTCTCATCACGTTATCGATTCTCTTCATTCGACATGTAATAGATCATAATTATTGCGCACTAACATCGTGTTTTCGCTGCTGTAATGATTTCGAATTCAGTATTTCACAAAACCGACATGAGTTGAACAGTGATTTTTGGAATTGCAGATCACCGACATTTTAGGCTATAATTCTTTTTACATCACAGTCGTCGTGCAAACATAGAGATAACCACTCTGCGGGAGGTATCACTTTACAGTAGTGTTTGTCAGAGCATCCATAGGTATCATCTACATAGCTAAAAATACATCCAAAACTAGTTTCTCCACTGGCAGGATATTGTGCCAGGGCAGCGAATTTTTCCAATGCGCATCGAATGGCGGCGTCACCCGTGTCAACGAAGGAAAGGGAATTCAGTGTTTTTGATGAAATGCTTGAATTAGCTAATAGATCGCATCATAAGCGTTGTAAGGTCGTCTCTATTAATGTTAAAAGCAAATTTAATTAATATTTTAATAAATTTGATAAGTTTAGCTTCATTTAGCTCGAAAGTGGGAATAAGAAAAACCTTTTGACATATTCACTGCAGTGCCAAAAGGTGGCTGTTTTACCGGAAGAACAAAATATTGTCAGGGGATATTTAGCATAGGAAACCTCAGTATTTTACATATGGGCGCTAACTGGTGCACCCGTTTGAGAAGCGTAACTGAAAAGCTAGCTCCCTCAGGTTTGGCACTGCCCTTAATGTATTTTAAGTGTAATTGAGAGTTTGAATGAAAACCCTAGACAGCTCCAATTAGAAACTTTATATAGTCACTGTGACCGCACAACTAGCCACACTCACTCCGTTTCCGATCGCCGTGCTAGTTACACTACAACACTTGTATAATATTAAGTACAAGCGTATAAAAACATTTCAACTCAAATTATTATGTGTATGATAACTCGACAACTTGTTTGGCTTTGATAATAATGAGATGGTAACGGTAAATGGTACGTAAGTTCAAACTCCTTTCAGACTTTCAGATTGCGTCCGAGTAATTTATTGCGATTTTCTTAAATAGGTATATATTAGTTTATACAATAATTTCAGCGACAATAATTATTTGAAATATCTTGCTGGGTGTTTATTCGATGCATTTTTAAGTATTTTATTTGAGATGAATAGTACATTATATATAATGCGATTTAACCCTGTGATTTGCAAAATAGCAAGCTAAATTAAAAGCTAACCAATTTCTGACCAGACAACACTTCGAGTAACGTAATCAATCGTGTTCCATCCCTGAGATCGTTAAATAAATCTATAAGCGGTTGCTGGGTTTCACCGTTTTGATCGCGCTAAAAAGTAATTAAACGTAATACTTATTAGAATTCTCACGAGCGCTGATTCATTTTTAAGTTAATTTTCCATAGGATCCCAGTCAGCTGTGACAAACTAATTTAAAAGACCACTGCGACAATTATTATTTTTCATATATATACAAAATAGCAAGGAACAATATTTACATGATGAAACATTTCTGACATCCAACGTATCACTGCAAGTCCAACATAGTGGTCACACGGTGGTCTATGCATATGGAAAAGTAAGCCAGATTTTTATAGGGAGAGGGAAGCTACAGCAAAACAATTCAGGACCGATGAACGTATAACGAGGAACAAAAACCACGTGCAGTCCATTTTGGAACTATCAGTTAACGCTAATCGTCCGGAACAAAACCGCGCAGGCAGGACTGACAAGTCCGGAATCCCATTCGACCATAAAGCAGTCGGTTTGATCAGTAACATCACAGCAATATGATAGAACTTTTTTGCAAAAAGACCGAAATTTACAAAAGAATATTAAACAAGTAATGAGAATAATTTCCTGACACCAAACATTTAGCAAATACGCCAGAATTTTCATTGACAGAGTGTTCAGAATTCATGAAAAATACAAAGAGACACCACTGGCCCTGGCATCTTTAAGTAAAAACAATGTAAGACGTTCGTGTCTGAAAATAAAGCAAAAAATTTTTGACTTGTAATTTCACATAAGAAAAATTAGAGCACCTGCCTTGAGCCAGCCACCTGAAAAATATAAAATCAACTATCCTATCCAACTATACTTGCAAGTCGCAAACGAGGGCGAAACGGAGCAAGCGTGGATTCATCAAGTTATAATTTTGTGAAATCACCTTGTAATAAACTTTGTTTTTGATGTATGCACTACACTAAAACCTCTGTAATCCAGAAACCACTGCAAACCCTAAAACAACGTCGACCTTAAACCCAACGAAAACAACAGAAAACGTACGAGTTATTCGCGTTAGTCTCGAGATATCTGTACCAGCGTATTGAGAATGCCTAAAAACGTATATTTAGACCATTCTTGATGCCCTGTACACAATACGTAACCAAATACTGAAAACTAACTATATTCCGGCAATCGGGTTCATTGACCCTAAAGTGGAAACATCTGAAAAGGCATGAATATTCGTGCTGGACTCTAGATAACCAAACCTTCGTATTCAGCACACCGAAGAACCTATACATAGACCATTTTTGATGCCCTGCAAGCAATAAATAAATAAATAATGAAAACTCACTACATTTTGGAAATGGGGTTCGTCTATCCTGAAACATTTGAAACCCCATGAAAAGGTAATATATAGTCAAAATGGACTCAATATAACAAACCATCGTATCCAGGGTACGTAACCTAATAGGCACTCATTGTAAGATAAAAAAACAATAAGACGGCGAAATTTGAAAAATCGCTGTTTCTGGCAAAGGGTCAACGAACCATATTCAGGCTTACAGCGGTCTAGGGAGTGGTCCTACGAAAAATTCGTGGCCTGCAAAGTTGTAAAATTCGATGAGTTGATACTGTTTTTCGATGCGAAGCATGTGTCACGAAACATACGCTACGAAAGACTGCAACCGCATGGCCAAATTTGGCAAATAACTCTTAAAGAACCTGTTTTTGTCATTTTGACCCCGAAGATTGGCTCGGAGGTGTTCGCGTTAAGCGGAAGGGCACGTCGTCGTCTCTTTTGCTTCTGAACAAAAAATGTGTTGAAATCCGCTCACCCGAAAATGAGTAAAGAACATCAGCGACATACAATAAAAAAGAAATTTCCACGATTTTTCCACCTCGCGCCCTCAGTCCAATCTCCGCGCGCTCCGCTTCAATAATATCTCAATAATAACATGTTATTGATCCAATTTCAATCGTGTATCATAAATTTCGAGCACAATGAAATCAAAGCAGTACCTTTTGCAACTGTATATTGATCCATTTTCTAAATGTTTTCTCTTGCATCGCTTCACGTTCACCTGCAAAAATAAAATTATGATGTAGCCAACAATTTCAAATGGTGTAATTTGAAGAATCTGTAACCTGGAAATTTTTCGAACAGCTACCGCCCGGATAGCCGGTCAACCTGTTCTTCCGCCGGCTGTTTTTTCCGGCGAATTTTTCTTATTGATCCGTCACATTCCGAAACAGCACTGTACGTCATGTTGCAGTTACAGTACATGACAGCGGCCGGAATGTTGAACTGGGCCGACCATCCGGTGGCTTGCCAAACACTAACAAAATGACACAAAACAAAGCCTTTTACTACAACAGCTCTCACTTCAGATATTGTATAATTCAATTTTCGCTGAATTTGATATCAGAAATAACAGAACTGCGTGACATGTACAGATAACTAACCTGTCAACTTTTCAGGGAAAATAATTAATATCCTTATGTCATGTGTGACAATCCTCAGGAAAGACAACGTTGTGCCATGTGAGGTGAAATCAACCTGTATCTACTGTGATTGTGGAATACACAGGTCGTGGAAAATGGTAGGTACGGGTATATTTTGGGTAAAGATGAAGTCGCGTGCCCCAGGAGCTATTACTAACTTATAACATGCCACTGTTATTTACCCTAAAAATTTAACAGATGAATCAATCATATATGCCAGAACGTCCATTTTTCCAATCACTGCTGTCACCAACACTAACAATCAGCTACAAATAACATAAACTGTTTTCCGAGCGAGACCATTTCTTTTACGAATTCGCATAATTCTATTATATATTGGTTGCTTTGTAAAATTGCCGTATCACTGGTCCCTACCATGCCCGGGTTATCGGGTGACTATGACCAGGTCGCCGGGGCATAAAACCGTTACCCGGTCTTTCTCTAAATATTTTTACACGGCCGTCATAACACGAATAAAGAATATGCAGCTGCGGTGCAACAGTTGAAGTTCTTAAGTTCGATTGCACCTTTGTCCAAAAAGTTATCTACGGCTTCATGAAGAACATATTATTTCAGCAAGAAAATGCATAGCCTCAGAAAAAGGTTTCCTGTTCCCAAGATAATTCGAATAACATGCTCTGGAATCGAAAATTTGGGCCTTGTAATAACATATGGCTTAAGCCAGTTGGGGGAGTTTAACGCAATTCAAATGTAATCTAAGACTTGAATAGATGTTTAACGACACTGTAATGATCACTCAATATGTTTATGCTGATCATTCAGCGATATTATAATATTCTTAAGCATAAGTGCCATATTGCAGTTCGCCATGGAATTAATGTATATATAAGTTGATATTTGCCACTAAAATGTTTCGATAAGAGTTTGACGGCATAATGGTTATGAAAAGACATATTGGTCGAACTTTAGATTTATTTAAATTACACCCAAAACGCTTATGCTCTATATTTTAGCACACCTTTATGCTTAATAAAAATAGCGGTGCTTAATTTTAAGCGTAATTTTACCTTTTACAATCTTGTAGCTAAATTTGATGCTTAATATTTCTTTATTAATGGAAACTAACATTTGAGCATAATTATGCTGACTAGATTTTAACAAACATAAAGATAAAAAGCTTCTAAAGTTTAAGCATAATTCCTTTAAATATAAAACTTAATTTATGTTTATCATTTTAGGTCCTTATTTGGCATAATTATGCTCAATAGTTAGCATAACGATACTGAAAAAGTAGCATGAATTCATATTTAGTATTTATGAAAGCTTAAGGACTGCAAGATATTTAGCATAGTTAGTACAAAACACTAAACTAAAATCAAACTTTGAAGCTAATAAAAAAACTAAAACACCACATAACTATCAATATGAAATCAAGAACAGCTTTGAAATTCTAAAAATTAAACTGAAAATTACATGTCATACCATCGGCTAATTCCATTCGTTGAATAAAGCAACAACTAACATAGTCCAAAAACATTTAGCAACAAGACCAGATTGACGTCGAAGCCTTAACTCTTTAACGCAGAACTACATAGACCTAATATGTTCTGGGTTCTCACTAAAGGAATAAAAAACGCGTGAGCTTGTCCCTTTGTGCTCTTGTCTGGCGACCTGGTAAAATGCAACGGCGGTTGGAGCCAGACAAAAATAAAATCGAAAAAATGGGAAAATCTTTGAATATTTTAGTGCGACTTTATCAGGCGGCCTGGGCCGATCAGCGAAGTAGTTGCGAGAACCCAGAATAGATTTCACATATAAGCAAATTGAAGAATTTGTATAGGAAAAAACAGGAAGTATAATCGTCAGGTATGGATAAATATCTTTCTTGCAAGTATAGTTATTCGGTTTATATTTATTGCATTTACTGACAGCAACAATAAAAATAATTATGTCAATATAATGGAAAAAGTCCAACAAAGGTAAATGAACATGGGATATTTGAATTAAAAAGCTAACGCCGTACAACTGCTCACAACATGACATTCATCGCATCACTCAGCCAAGACTACATGATATATTTCGCGATGCGTTCTCAGTAACTGCTGCATAAAGTAATGTAACCAAGCTGGTCGTAACGGCTATTGTAGTTATACTGCAGGGCAACATCAACTTCTTTTATCACATTAGAACCCCAAAATAAGAACATACACGACAACTTTTGATTTAGGTACCACTGAGCGGCGTGTATCTATTGCGTGACCTCAACCCTAGACGGAATACATTGATCGATGACCGACGTTTTGAAGTTTTACAAGCATCTTTTTTCGACGAAGCGCTCAGTAATAACATTGAGTTTCCTCGACTAGATACTAGAAAACGTAGAGTAGGTACTGCGCCGTAGCTATGACAATACATAAATTTGAAAAATAATTTGGTAAACATCGTAAACGCCACTACAACCTATAACAGGAGGTCGTTTCAATAAGTTTAACCTAACAGTTTTAGGTTTTACTGTCTTTTGGTACAAAAACCATTTCATTTCTGTTTTAAATGCCACATTGTCGGACGTATATGCTATGTATAGATACTTATATAATACTGAAGTTGAGTTCATAACTATACTCAAATAATTGTACAAGACTTCAAAACTTTGTAACTTATATCAAAAAAGCAGCTTCCAAAGACTAATTGTTAAGACTTAAAACAAACACAACTACACAATCAATGTCAACAACAAAATAAGCAACGCTCTTATTCTTCAAAGCGGTCGCACTACTAAGTCAGTCAGGACGTTAGTAAGTTAGATATTTTCATTCTTCTCAGAAAAATATTCCGGTCAAAACTCGGCCTGAGAGTTGCAAATGCAAAGCGACAGAGAGCAAGATCACAACGGCGATGTTAGTGGCGCAGATTCTTTCCGAAGTTGTGCGGGGATGCGCGATCATTGGGGGCTGGAAAAGTTGAGATTTTAACCTACAACTTTGACTCCAGGATATATACACCAAAGGGTTTTGATCCCATGTTACTTAATCTCTGGGGGTGCATTCCCCTGCCCTCTCTCGGATCTGCGAGTACAGACGGAGAGAGAATACAGCTGCTGGGTCGGACGTGCAACAGAACAGCTCCAGTAACTGAAACACTGAGAAACGACAATTTATTATTACGTAACAGCTTCGAACTCCTCGGAAGTTGATGCTGGACGAAAAAAAAACGATTCAAAACATCAAATTTCTCAAGACACTGCGGCAATAACTCCTATTCTAGAGCTGTTCTAGAGCAACGCAAAGATGGTGACGGCAATAAAGCGTAATCAGATGTTTTTATAGTTATTATATATAAATATATATCCTGTATATAATATCCTGTATATATCGCTTGAAAACAACTGTAATCAGAAATGAAGGAATGCAATTCTGTATAGTTTTATGGAATCAAAGTAAAACATCAATACAGCATCCACTACTCACTTTATTCATTATAAATATAATATGCAAGCGAAGCGCAGACCGTGCAAAACATATTTTTATCTGTCTACGACACCCATAACTCGTCTCGAAAAGAATGGTAGGTGGATTTCCGAAATTTCTTGACGCGGGCGTAGTGAGAACCAAGTTTTTCTCATCTATTATGTTTTAAATTCAGCCATCATTTTTGGCCCCAAATTTGAAAAACTGATGCCCAGCCATGGAATATTTTAGGCATACTTGGTGACCGTTGGTTACTTCGCTAAAAATATAACTTGACAAAGGTACAGCCGCATTCCTCCCCAAGAGCAGCCTCACATATTCCATCTTTGATATATCGTGAAAGCAGCGATTAAAATATTTCAAGTGAAATTCCTACAAATACGCCGTTTCAAACAAAACCTCGTTCCGGCATTTAAATGCCTCACAGAAATTTGTAATTGTCACAACCTGTTCGAAATTTTTCATAACACAAGTCCTAATGGTCACGAAAGATAAAACACACAATTAACAAGTTTGTGGGGAAAAATATTCTCACAATATGACAAGCGTGAAATGAGTTTTCAAACTACAGTTTCTATTTCTAATGAGGTTTTTATGTTATCCTCATTTTTGGACGCATCGAAGAAATCGTTTTTCCTACTTCCATATAGATTTTAAAAATAGCTTCACAATTCCGTTATTTCAAAAATGTCTATACCATTTAGTCAAACCGATCCGATTTAATAAGGTAAAATCCACCAAATTTAACAAAATATTTGAGAGCTAAATACGGCTGAAAATGAGTTGAATTTGTACTGTTTTATAAATTTGGCTGTCTTCAAAAATTGAACCTGCACTGCTGTCTAATTTTCACCGAAAAAGTCGTCTTAAATGTCTTAAATGTCTCTTGTCCTTCTTAAATGTCTTAAATGTCTCTTGTCCTTAAATCTCTTGTCCTCTTAAATGAAGATTACAATAAATATTCAAAGTTACATGCTTTTGGTCATTGCAAACACGTTTCTTTTCTACGCAGCACGTGATATTTTTATATGCTACTAATGTTGTTTGAGTAGCAGCTATTAAAACAAATGGTAAGCCCGACCTTACTAATAAACCTGAAGTTTCGCGTTCGAACTTATTGAAATATCGAAACAAACATAGCTCATCGTAGTATCTTTTTGCAATTGAATTTTCGATACAAACTTTATTAACTTTTTAAATATGCATGTATAATTTTTAGCTTGTTCGCTTCACGTTAGCTTGTTGTAATAAACATTTCGTTGCTGTATATCCATAATTCTCAACTCTTCAGGCACTCATGACGGCCATTAGCATAGGTTATAGTTCTAACCATAAAGGTCACCAGAAGCCCATGTCTCCACATTAAGAAGTCAATATATATAAACATCAAGCAAATTATTGATCTTTTGCAGGAAACGTTACAGGATAAGAATGGAGCATATCTATCATAGTATATATGAGCCACAAAATCCAGACTACACAAGCTCACAGGGGAGAGTATTATCCCCTAAGAATCGGTCCCCAAGAGACGACGCCGACCCCGGAGGCTTCACACCCTCGCAGCAGTGCGAAACTTTTGACAAATTCAAAGGGTCATAGGTAGGCACAAATCGGGGGAAAATTGACAAAAGTTAAGATAAATTTTTCAAGAATAACAAAAAATTTCGAAAATTTGTCCCCCTTACGACTACTCCCCTCCCCCCAATCACCTGGTATCTCCCACGGGACATCGGACTTTCAGCATGTATGTTCTAAATTTCCAACTGACACTAAATGGCAATAAAATCCGATTCAACAAACTACGCAGCAAAGCTATTTTAAAACAAGTATATTCAGATACTACTTTAAATTCAACACAAGTTTTATATAGACATCAAGTTTTGTATGTATACCTCTTTGAAAATCGCAGCATACATCGGTATCAACAACTTTGCGATATTCTTTGCCACATCTCGCCCAATAACGGCGCAAGTGGGCATAAATTGTAACTGCCCCAATTGTTGTCATCACAACTCCAGTTAGTAATACCAGTAACAGTGGAGGTGAAACGGGTAAGACATCAAATATTGACTGCTCCATTTGATCCATTTTCAAGTTCTATCTACCGAAACGAAACATCTAGTATTTAATACTTACGTTATTACTCTGTTTATTTTAAATATATTATTTACCCAATTCAAATTCCGTTCTATACACATATTTCTGTTCCGTCATCTGTTAGTACCCCCACCCGCAAGTACGTAATGAATACTAAAGGCATTCAATAGGTTTTGTATCGACGAGACGGTTCAGAAAATAACGATTTCGACAATATCCCCAACTTAATTTTTTTGTTCCAGTATTTGAGCTCCAATCAAAAACCACAGCCGGGTAGAGCGAATGCGGGTGGGACCAAGTCGGCTTGAGGTGTTTGTCCGCAGATGAGTGGGTTCTGCATCGTTTACAGCATTTTCCACGTTTGCAAAGTATACTAGGGCTATTTTCCATTATCCCCCAGCTCAAATTTGTTCCATTTTGAAGATACGGAGCTTTTAGTACCAATCGATTTAGCTCGATTAGGGGGCTCAGAAAATACTCATTTTACCTATATCTATCCCTGAAAAAATCTTTTTCGATTTTTTGAGGTCCCAGTGGTCCCCCCTTGGGAACCCATATTTTTTTCTGGGGAATATGGTCACATTTGGTACCATTTACTCGACTTGATGAGAGAAATCAACTGGTGTGTAATATATTGAAATATACGCCACCGTTAGAAGGTTAAATGGGCCCAAGTAACCCTGAGGGGCGAAAATAAATGCAGGCCAGCCGTTCTCCATATACTAAGCCTTACTCTTAGCCAGGGAGTAACCGAATTCCGGTTCCGGCGAAAATCGCGTTCCGGTTGCGGTACCGGCAAAGGGCAAAAACCATACCGGAACCGGAATTCCGGTTTAAAAATTTTGTTTGAAATTTTCCACGTTTTTTGCTTCATCCTGTAATCCAAACATATGTAATATACATTATACAATGATCAAGCTCCAATATAACCAAGCAAAAGAAAAGATTAATTAACCAATTTGCCGTGTGAAACGTAAGTATGGCACATAATTTGAGCAGGAATTTTTCATAATAACCTGCACGAGTTTGTTAAATCAAAGCCAGGTTGATGCTTGTAGCAGCTATTTTACACATCCAGAAGTCTGTGGGATACGTTTGAATTAAACCGGTACAACTCGGTAACAGAGTATGGCTTACGCAGAAGTACTTAGGGTATGCTTGGCTAACATAAATTGCGTCAAGCACCCGCCAGTGCGGTTGTAAACTTGGTAAATCAGTAAAAAAATTGAAGTAAACTAACATTATCTCCAACGCAGATAGAAACTGCTTTCTTGGCAATGAACTGTATTTATTGAAACTGTGCGAGCAGTATCACAGTGTGTCTCATTTATAGCATTCTGATTAGAAAGTTATCATCATTATGATCTCACTGACGGGCACTGTTTGTCCAACGCTAGCCTAAACAGTGTCTCTGACCACTGATCAGAAAATTACCTTCTATCTATTATTTTCTCTTAGAATCATATAAACCAATAATTTTAAGTTTCCTACAGAAGAACATGCAACAAACGTATGTGTAGTAAAGGGAGGCGATTGGAGACAGAGCGAAAGTGTGTATTCCACGCTCCAAGCTTTGTAAGCATATTCGATTTGACGCAGTATACGCAATGGTGTATAGTGGAAGAGATTTTTTGCTCTGAATGTCCAAAAACCGACATATTTCATCGATAAATAAACATTATTAGCTTCCTCAGTCTCTTTCAAGTTTCAGAAAGGCAATAATACCATCGCAATACATTAAGTTTAATGTAAAAGTTATTTTTAATGCATTTTAAATCCACTATACCTTCATTTCTTCCATCATCTGTTTTACTATATATAAATTTCGAAGACAAGGTTCCGGTTCCGGACCCGGTTTAAATGGACGGTTCCGGTAAATTTCGGTTCCGGTTATTCCCTGCTCTTAGCCTAAGCTAAGGTCCTTATATGAGACATACACTAACCCTAAGTCTAAGTCGGGCGACTCCCGCCCAACGAACCCCCCGCTGTAAGCTGTTCCTTTTTCTAACGTTATAACGTACCGCCCTCAGGGTTACTTGGGCCCTCATAACTTTGTAACGGTGGCCTATATGTCAATATACTTAGATTTCTCTCATGAAGCCGAGTCGAATGATAGCAAACATGACCAGATTCCAAAGAATAAATTTTTGGGTTCCCAAAGGGTCGGGACCATTGAAACCTCAAAAAATCGGAAAAAAATTTTCAGGGATAAGGGTAAAATGAGCATTTTCTAAACCATCTCATCGAGCTGAATCGATCGGTACCAAAATCAGCTCTGTATCTTCAAAACTGACCGAATTCTTGCTGAGTAGATAATGGAAAAGAACCGTATAGTAGTACTAATAATATATACTATTATGATATGAAAATTTCAATTTAGAACACGTTCCCTACTAATGGGTGAATTGAAGCACCATAGTTTTGTTGGCAGTTTTAGTGTCTTGCATTAATGCTGCCAGTGACGCGTTGGTATTGGCGCTAAACCCAATGGTGCCAGCCAAGCAGGTAGCTACAAAAGTTAGAGCGCCAGCCAATATGTTGCGCGCTTGCTAAGGACCTTCTCAAAGCAGCACGAAAACAAAAAGTCTAAATTGAGTAAATTTCAATGCTTCATTGCATCCATAGCAACTCTACACTAATATCTTGGCTAATTTTGATACCATTCGATTTGGCTACAACAGCAGGTTCGGATGGAATATGAACTATTTTAAAAATTATAACAGTATGAAAGTAACTTCAAATTCTGATCAAACTTGCCAGGAAATCGGTTAGAATGCAGCACATTACTTGAAATAGCATTTTCAAGCTGAGCTCGTCTGCAAAAATCTATTCTGTATCTAAAAAATCATATAATTCGGGCCTGCAAAACAAAACAGATAGCCTGTTTGTTTACTACGTTATAAGAAGTCTGCAATTATGTAAGGACCTATAGCCCAAACTTGTTTATATTTTAAATATGGGTATGGTATGCACATGCACTTAATTAAACAGATAGCAGTACAGGCATTACAAACCAAACAACTCCGTATTCGGAAGCAGGACCATAAATTCCAAGCAAAACAGTAGCTCTGGGCTTTGCTCAGTACACAGTGGGTTTCCCGTGCAGAAAGGCAGTAGATTAGTGGCACAAAATCATTGTAGTCCTAATATATTTGGGAACGTTCTTGCTTCACGGCACTGATTAGGATGTTAGTAATGGGCACGTATAAAAATTTGTATCCAGTTATCATACTTCGTTGCTGAGATATCCGGCTAAATTTTTAACATTCAAAGCCTAAGTCTCCCACGCAGGCGCAAGCTTAGTTTGGCTCACAATTGAACATCAGATTTTTGCTCTATGGTACTTCTGTGAAGGGACCTGACGCAATCCGAATTTAAAGCCTCAAAAGTTATATAACATCCTGTTCTTACTTTCACCGCTCATACCATGAGAGCTAATGCTAAAATAACTTGGCAGTAACAGCTTGAAAGGCGTGCTATTTATGAACTAACGAATTATTTAAGTATATATATTACAGTGTAGCTGATAAGAAAAACGCAATAAAAATAGTAAAGACCCGCTCTGTACCGATGAACGACAGTAAAATTACATTTCATATATTTTTATCATTTGTTGATTTATAAAAGCCAACGCGGAATAACAGTAGAACTGGCAAAGAATTGGACGAGATGGACAAAAAAGAAAGCAGTTGTGGCCGACGTTTTAGGCTATCCGGTGCAGCTGTTGTCTCCAACAATTCGTTTGTACTAGAAGTTGAATGTATAGTTTCGATATCTATTGCCATTTGATTTTGCCAAAAATACCAGCTCGAAACGATAAGCAAGAATTGGTTATAATTCAAGCGTTATACCTTTCGGTTATTTGGTGCCAAGTTTCATTTCGAATATTAAAAAACCGAATACCTATTAAAGTGCATAGTAATAATTAATATGCAAAACGAAAATTCTTGCAGCAAAACGATTATAAGATTGACTCGCAGCGACCCAGTTTGGATTGTACACAAAGTTGCAGCCAAATACAGCGGATGACGAGTGTGGATACCATAAGCTGTCCTCCAAGAATAAGTCCATCGCCTGTTATCATTCAGCCCATTTTGCTAATATATTCCTGTCTCACCACAGAGCATAATATCCTTTAAAATAACAACAGCCAAAGCCACCATTAGCACAACAGCTTCGTCTTTGATCATTTAAACGTCTAAATGTATATTTCACTACGACTAGTCGGTAGTGGAACTACATTTGTGAGCGGAGCTTGGACTGTGGCACTACGAATGTGCTCAATTTTATGTTCTTGCAACTACATTTGCATAGGGCATAGGTCTTTATCATTGGTAAAAATATTATATTTGAAAGCTTCGACCCAAAAAACCCTATAATGGTTTGATCGACTATAATGGACTCTATTTCAATAAATTACACAAATATTGCAAAATTCTCTATTTTAGCTGCATAAAATCAACTAATTAGCTAATTACTAATTAACCACTCAAAATTTTTTAATCCCAAATATCAGGTGCACACTCTGACATGATAGGCTTTCAAACAAAAAAAAGGTTTTTTAAAATCCGTTCAGTGGTTCTTGAGATCCGTCGGACCGAACGAACGAACGAACGGACGGACATCGACCTTTTGACTCCCAGACAGAAAATAAAACGCTTCGCTCGGCTTTGCCGAGCTCCGCCCAAAAATAGTCAACTTAAATGGGTTGACATCGAAAATTACCGCAAAATATAAAAAAACACAATTTTAACATGCTAATAATTACTACATGGCCACCTTTGTTACTGTTTCATGTACCCAGATAATTCGTCCCCCTGCCGGTTCCCACCCGGACAAAGCCTAGGCCTTGGCCTGATTGGGGTTCTGGCCGGCGACGAATTGTCCGCGGGACAAGTTGTCCAATGGAGAAAATGTCTGTGGGCGAATTGTCCTTTTCCTGGGTGCATTCAATCCGTACGCAAACTCAGTCACCGACAATGTATATTAATACCAGATGAATTGAAACGACTGTCATGTCTCACCAATCAGATACTAATACTATGGATATTCGCGTACAGAAAGTCTCTGCAGCAATCCACAAGGATGTATATGTTTAGAAGAAAGAAGAGCTTAGAACGAGGGTTCGGGGTGAGACCCCGACTTAGTCTTAACGTAAGCCTCCTACAACACGTCAACGTTAAACTAAGGCTCAGGCTTATGGTACCACTAGCGGTATATTTTGCTATCCATTTATTGCGCACTGATCTTGTAGCAGCTATGCCCGTTGTTCAAACTGCAATCTCGAATCATAATTTCATAGTGGTCAAACTCCGCCGCCAGTTACGTTCCAGAACAGCTACGAAGATAATTGAATATCGCCAAATGGACCGACTCAAATCTGAGGTGTGCCGTTCAGACCTGACATCTCGCTGCCACAGACTTACTGCGTGTTCATATAACGATCGAACTACACACTTCTATGAAATGCTTGAGCAAGTGGTCGATTGTCAAGCACCACTATGCCGCAAAATGGCACGCGATAGACCGGAATCGCCCTGGTTTGACACAGAGTGTCGCCGATCTATCGCGTCACTTAGGCGAACTGAACGCGTATGGCGTAAAACACACTCGAAAGCTACGGCTGCTACAATATCGCTAAGTCAATGTTTCGCGATTTGTACCACGAGAAACTGCAGTGTTAATGTCAAGTTCACTTCAGCCAGGTGCCAAATACAAAGTAGTGGACAGTCATAAACTCGACGCTGTTTAACAAGCAGTACTCTGCAAATGCTCCATACCGTGCCGAAATGTTCGCGGCGTACTTTGCTGACAAGACTTCAACTATCAAGTCTAGCGTCCCTCCCGGCGGTTCAATTTGTGTACAATTCGCCAGCCATCGCATACTCTGAACTAAGTCTAACTGCAGTGGACGAACATGAAGTGCGCCATAATATTAGACAATAGGAAAGGCTACTCATTAGATCCCCTTCCACAAGTCTTTATAAAGGAATATATTGACGAGCTGCGACCCATAATCGCAGCTGTAATAAACGACTCTATTAACAACAACGAGATGTCAAATTTCGAAAAATCGCCACCGTGGAACCTAAATTGAAAAAACCAGGAGCTGACGTCCTCGACATGAATAATTTTCGACCTGTCTCTAACCTGTCATTTCTCTCAAAGATGATTGAGCGAGTTATTTTCGTAAAGCTCACCAAACATATTAACAATAATAACGATCTCTTACCAAAATACCAGTCTGCCTACCGGAAAGGGCATTCCACTGAAACAGCTCTCCTGTGTATCACAGTCATCTCTACAGTGGTTCGCGTCTTACCTTACCGGGCACCGTTATTTGGTCCGCATTGGAAACTCGCGGTCCACTCAGAAGGATCTGTCCTGTGGGGTTCCTCAAGGTAGCGTCCTTGGACCACTTCTGTTCAGCATATATACAGCGCCTGTCGTCGAAATAATCGCACCTGCCGGGTTTTACGTACACTGCTACGCAGATGACATGAAAATTTACACTGATTTCGACCCCAAAGACTCATCCGAAGCCATAAACACACTGAAACGCTTATTTGCCGTTCTACGAAACTGGTTTTATGACAATAAGCTAAAATTAAATGTTTTAAAAACCGAACTAATATACTTCAGTCGCAAAGACAGATTCAAGCCTTGTCTACTCATTGACAATGCCGTAATACAACCGACGGACTATGTAAAGATTCTGGGTGTATATATCCCTTGACAGTCGAAAATGTCTCGACCGACAGAACACTGCTCTGTCGTAGGGTTGCACCTGGCCACTTTGAGAAATTAACCGAATGTGGTGGCGGTTTGATGAACAGACAGCAAAATGCGTCGTCTGAAAATTTGTCATGTCTCGACTAGACTACTGTAATGCCCTGTATTGCAGTATGTTCTTGTCTCATATCGTTCCCCTGCGACGCCTGCTGCACAATGCAGCCCAGATATTCTCACAAACAAACAGACAAGAATACATTACTCCGATGCTCTGACGACTCTACTGGCTGTCTTTTGAAAAACGGATACAGTACACAATGCTCGTAATTCTTTTCAACGCCATCTCTTCCGGCGCACAGTTATATATCTCCGATATGGTCAAACTATCAGTGCTGCACGCCTAGCGGCCTGCCGCATACTCAACGTCTACGTTTCGCAGAGCAAATGTCTTAGCTCCCTTGCACCACTTGTACGGAATAACCTGCCATCAAGCTCGTGATCCTACTACTACAATTGCAAATTTTAAATCTCGACTGAAAACTTTCCTATTTCCTGGAATAGACAATACAATATGATATAATATTAACCTCACTTGTGTTATACCCTGTTGGTTGCTTGTGCGCTTTTGTAACATTTTCAATGAAATTGGCGCATTACAAATCCGTTATTATTATTATTGGGTTAATGAAGAGCCTTTCTCAACTACACTTACTTAGGGACAGCCCGGTCCCTGAGAAAGGTCGTCGTACGGCCTCCCCCAAAGGGACCAGGTGGTATTGGGAGGGGTTCGGGGCCTTGTTAAGTGGGATCAACGCGGCCTTAACGATGCAAGCGTCTCAGTGTGGGCAAGAGTGCATTAGGGAAGAGTATGACACTTCCCTGCACTCACTTGTTACCAGTGTTTGATCATACGGGCGTTTTCGGCTTGACCTCCACCCAGTTTCTGGGGGGTAGCCCGAACCCCCCCATTTCTGAAGGGTCGGTTTATAAGCAGCTGCTTATGAACCGACCCCCCCAGAAACTAGGGGGTCCGACCGACACCCCAAAAAAACTGGGGAGTCCCAGCTAACCCTACCCAGAAACTGGGGGTCGGGGCATCTCGACCACCCAGAAACTGGGGGGTCAGGTCGACAACGTCCGTATCATCAAACACGGGTTTATATGTGAGTGCAGGGAAGTGTCATGCTCTTCCTTAATGCACTCTTTGTGTGGGTAATCCCCTTACGACCCTTATGACCGTGTGGTTTCGTACGCATACGAAACTAAACCGTTAAAAGGAAATTAAAATATATGATTGAAAAACTATTGAAAATTACGTAACCATTAAGCACAATGGAAAACGGTCGCTTGCCGACCCAGCACAGGGGGGTGCCCCCTTCATCACAGTACTGACACACCACAAAAACACGAAATATGCGGAAACAATGCTAAACAGTTAAATAGCAGTCCAAAAATTTTCAGTCACAAACAGCACACGTTTCAGAAAAATTTTGCAACCCCCCCACGTCAGAAATTTCTGGATGAAACAATGCTAACGGTTGGTTATAATTTAATCGTCAAACTTATTATATATACACAGTCTCGCGCGTAAAACAACTTACGGTCATCATATAAAGCCTAAACAATTCCAAGCTCAATTCAAAAACCTGTTCTACACACAATAAAAGAACATCACATGAATCAGGCGAAGCATCGGCTTTAAACAATTACAAGTAGCGATGCCAAATAACATCGCCAAGCTATGTCGGTCTTATTTGTATACAATGTACAAGTATAGAATAATAAAGTTTGTATATAAATATATTATAATAATAGCTGACCTATAATAATAATGCGTGGTTACACTCCAAAGGTCGGACCCCTAAACCATATTCACTCCCTCCACCACCCACCCGGTGTTCGAAAATTGTACCTGTTTAATCACTAGTAAATAAGTTAACGGCGACACAGGAAAAATAGGAAAGACTCTAGATTATGAGCAAAAATTGGAGCGCCGGTAGAAAACCACCACCATCGCCTATAACCCGCAACCAAGACCACCTACCTCGCCTTGAGCGACGGACCTTAGACAGCTGTTGGTTGATAAATAAAAAACATTCCAATGTCATGGCGTTAAATCTTTGTTGTAACTACTTTCTTGGCTACACGATCTTAAGTGTCAATCAAAAACACACTCTTCTAAGTTTTAAAACATGTTTGTTACAGATTCAAGAAACAAGTCTAAATTTAACAACAAATTATTGTTTGGCTTGTAATATTTAATAATATTTTTGCAAAAACATTCATTCATTCTACGATGCACGAAGTAACGGCCGATCGTCTGAGTAACAACAAAAACACAATCAAGTAGACAACACCCTAGAGAACAGATCGCACGCGACAAATTAATAATTAGCATGTTCTTTATTAAATTTATATATAAACTTAATATTTGTAGAGGCTTTGCCTTACGTTATTCCAGAGCGCCTTAACGCTGCGCGTAGATAAGGATTTCGGCTATATACAGTTTAGAAGCCGTGGTAGCCATTCGAAGACCCTGGGGACCTTTGCTTTGCCCAGCTCATGCACCTATAAAGTGCTGGTTAACGTTTCCGGACAAAGCAGTTACCGATGGCTATGCACGTGCATCACTCAGTATGCACATCGGTCAATGTGGACGACAAACCACAAGAAATTAGTCCAAAAAATGATATACTCATACAGTTATGCCATTGTGGTGTACATGGGCAGTTATAGCCCTCCGCCAAGTTTATAACTGAAACAAATTTTTGTTAACGTGCTATCGTCAGATCACCACTTTGAGTGGTTGACCACGCCAGTTGAAATTTTTATGGTGGCACAACTGGTGAAGCAGGACTCGTACAATGACATGAACTGTTCCACTGCGTCACTGCGCTTGCTACTGGCGCCTCGAAAGCCACCGCATTTCACGAATAAATCTGTGTGCCAAACCATTCTACTTCTGTGATAACCATGTTGGCTCCAACAAAAGATCCCGCCCGTATGTGAAGTACATATTTTAAGACGAAATATTCAAAACGACAAACAGTTGTCTATCGTCAACCGATATCAAAATAGCATTAGAAAACTGATTGGAAAAGGGCGGTCTTCGGTCTGAGAACTCACAATGGTAGCGTTAATAGCGTCAAACCAGTCACCTTCAAGCATATACATAGACGTCTCGGGCCACGGGCTGGCCCAATGGCAGCAACTGCATGCACAAAAATTTCAATTTTAAGTAGAAATTTTTGATAAACCAATCGTACATACACTATTAAAACGACAAATCACTATAAAACATGCTTCTGATTTCGAAAACAGTATAACTAAATGCACTAAACACAAGATCAAGTTTTTCCTTCGAATGATCGTACTGTTTTGTCTCTCTAAGCATATATAAGTATTAGCCAAAATCTAATCTTAGCCTGGGCTCCCAATTAACCTTTAATTGTCCTATAAGTTATGTGCTAGTTATAACTGATACCTTGACATGATCCAAAAAATATGCACAAATTCCCCACTACCAGCGTGACAGCGCCATGAAGTCTCAGTATGGCTTTTTTGAAATATATACGTGATCGAGCTCATAAGAGCCCTTTGGACATAAACAAACAACTCCAACGTGTCCAACTGTCTGTATACAAAATAAATATTTGAGCTTGTACTCAAAGTCATTCTATGATGGTCATTAGCTGTTCACAAACTAAAAACTTTTCTCTGAAAATTTTATTTAAAACAATATATAGGTTTAAAAACGATTTAACTGGGCTCAAACAGATACGTTTCAGTACATACATGCTCATAAGAGAAAAGAAGTTACCCCTAGGCGAAGGACCCACCTCTTGCGCAAAGTGCCGACTTCCACCTGACAAGTCGACAGATCCCCGGGCAACGCAGCTGGCGCCCAATCCATAGACACCGCACCCCACCCTCCTTAGGAGGCTGAAGGTAGACAGCCCACCCCTGAGATTTTTAACCTCGAGGTGTGTATGGTTTAGTAGGAGCCAGTTGAGCGGAACGAGGTCGCCGAGCTAGGCTAGGCCACCGACCGAAGCGTTTTTATTTTCTGTCTGGGAGCAAAAAAGTCGATGTCCGTTAGTCTTTCATGGATCTCAAGAACCACTGAGCCTATTTCAAAAAACTTTTTTTGTTTGAAAGCTTATCATGTGAGGATGCGCACCTGATATTTTAGAAGTTTGGCAGCCAATTTTATCATTAATTAAGCTAATTAGCTAATTAACACCCTAATTAAGCTCATAACAGCTTAATTATTAGTCGTAGGGTCGTTTTAACGGCATATACACAGGGGTTTTCAGGTATGGCGAGTAGCAACGCTTAGATTTTGCTTCGATTGCCATTCATCACCATGCTGTATAAGCCTTCCTTCCTGACTTCCTTTGTCTTGCTTTTCGTTCGAACGGAATAAAACTATTCTTTCATTTACTCATTGTTGTCTAGGTAATAATATATTCCCAAGACATTGAGTACGTTCATAGTACTAATGCCGTCGCTCCGCTCAAAAAATGTAGTTCTACTACGATTGGTGGCAAACTAAAAGCTAGTAGCAGCAGGTGTTAAACGTCGATATGTCAAACCTGACAATTTTCGGCTATGAGACAACACCTAAACCGTTGCTGTTAATGTGTTAGTAAACAGTTTACGACATAATACTGCACGGCACCAGTACAAATAAAAAAATTAACAGTTAGAAATCGCACAGTAAACACACAAAACTTATCTACACGACAGACAATTTAAAACACCGTTATTCGAGAAGAATAAATAGCCCCATCATCGAAGATTTTCCTGTTTCAATTATAAGACTTCATTCCACGATCATATTTAAAAATATAAATCTTTCACAACTCAAATTTCCAATGTATAATTGTTTTCCTTGCGAACGTGGAGATAACGATGTGATCCTACGTAAATTTAGGCCCAACTCTGAGTGTTTTTTGATTGTTGATCTGTCAAAAAAATTCCTAACTAAAAACGTACTACGTTCTAACATTTATGAAATATAAAACGTCAACACTAGCGGTGCATTTGATAAAGCAAGAAATGTCAAAATTATTCGCATCAAAACGTCAATTCATTCATTCGCGCTTACCACCGTGATGGTCTTCCAATGAATGTGAGTCCATTAGTCCAGCCGCCGAAAATAGCATGATTTCTGTCGTGAACAGTCACAGCAATAATATATATATTTTCGTAATTATTTCCAAATCGATAGTTTCTACCAAATATGCAAGGTATATGATGATATTTTAGAATAAGTACAAAATTGCTAAAGAAATTTTGTACTAATTAATAAATTGTTGTACTTTAATTACACATTGACTAAACATCGTATTACGTGGAAAATGATGCCATAATACGTATATGATAGTGAATTATGCATGACCATTAAAATGTGTACACATTAGTAAGTGATGAAAACGATATATTATTGTCGCAGAAACCCTACAAACAAAGCACAAGTATATACATAACACAAACACTTACCTATGTAAAAACACAAAAAAATTGTTTGAGTCAACAATATTTATTATGGACAGTTGTTGTATATATATGCCTTGTAGTAGGATTTCCTAAGTCACGTTAGTGATGTGAATCCTCACTACGGACGCCCTAAAACCTTTGTAACCCTCGATACGTAAGTTTCAGTTTCCTACTGTACAACTGAAGTTACTGAACGAGTACATACTGCAATGTATTTATACATATGCGTTACTACATGTGTACAATGCGATGATAACGGACACAAACCAAAAATTCAACGCTTAATGTAGAAGCCACACCTATACACTGCCGCGCAACAATTGCATCGGATCCGAATTGAAAGATGTAGCGTTCAAAATATACGAATTGAAAGATGTAGCGTTCAAAATATACGAATTGAAAGATGTAAATAAAAAAATAAATATATATACGATAAAAATACATCTACGATGCAAACAGGACATAACTCATTTTTGATAAGTAAAACTTAATGTTTGCTAGATATCATGGACAAAACATTGTTTATTCTAGTATGGACTATATCTGCTAGGGCATCTTCAACATATTCAGCCATATTTTTGCAAGCGCTTAATTCGAACTTTTGATAAGGTGTCTTTTGGGATCGCCCCTGTTCCCGCCCCAAATTTGTCAATGTTGACTCAGTCAGCGATTTAGTTAAGAAAATATCCGTTTGGGCCATTTTTACGGGAAAACAATTTTGAATTTTGGTTTTCAATTGCCCCCCCTGGTACCCAAAAATTTCGATACATGTATATATCCGGGAATAACCGGAACCAGGAGGCGGAACCGGAACTTGGTCTTCGAAACTTATATATAGTAAAACAGACGAAGGGAGAAATGAAAGCACAGTGGATTTAAAATGTATATATTAAAAATAACTTTTACATTAATCTTCATGTATTGCGATGGCATTATTGCTTCTCTGGAACTTTGAAGAGACTGAGAAAGATAATAATGTTTATTTGTCGATCAATATGTTGATTTTTGGGACCCCCAGAGCAAAAAATGCCTTCCACTATATAGCCTTGCTTAAATTGTGTCAAACTGACCGTTCTTGTAACTAAACATGCTTGCATGGGGCGTAGATTAAACACTTTCAATCTGTCTCCAATCGCGTCCCTTATGTTATTCTACAGGAAACTTATTATTGGTTTATATGATTCTAAGACAAAACAAAGGAAGGTGTGCCATAATCTTCTGGTCAGTGATCAGAGACATTGTTTAGGCTAGCGTTGGCCAACAATGCCCGTCAGCTAGATGAGAATGATGATAACTTACTGATCAGAATGCAATAACTGAGATAAATTGTTAACTGATCGCACAGTTTCAAACAATACAGTTCATTGCCAAGAACTCAATTTCTGTTGCACATATGTTACTTTACTTCAGTGTAGACTGATTTACAAAGTTTCCAAACGCACTGGATAGTGCTTGACGCAACTTATATTAGCCAAGCTTACAGCTAAGTACTTCTGAATTATCCATACTCAGTTACAGAGTTAGACCGGTTTAATTTTAACATACCCCGCAGACTTCTGAATGTGTAACATAGCTATAACAAGCATCGAGCTGGCTTTGTTTTGCTAACAAATTCCTGCAGGATTAATATGAAAAATTCCTACAGAAATTACGTGTCCTATTTCCCTTTCACACCGCAATTTTCTGAGTTAATCTTTTTGTTTGGTTGTATTGGAACATGATAATTGTGTATATTACATATGCTTGGAACAGAGATGAATCAAAAATGTGGAAAATTTCAAACCGGAATTACGTTTCCACTATGGTTTTTGCTTTTTGCCGTAACCGCAACCAGAACACGATTTTCGCCGCAACCGAAATTCCGGTTACTCCCGGATATATATATATATATATTTATCGCATGATGAGCAGAGTCGAATGGTTAAAATCAACGCAATTGGTTCATGGGTTAACGCCTTACGCTTATTAATTCCTTAACCCGTAACAGATTCCGATGACTCAGCTCGACCATACGGTTCGAACGATACACAAAATTATGCATTTATCGAGAAAAATTGTGTTTTCGAAAATTTCGGGTACCAATGGGAAGCCGCGTGAACCCAAAAAAAATCGAAAAAGCTTTGTCGTAAATGTGACAGCAAAACTGAACCAGCTCGTTGAGCTGAGTCAATAGTATTAAAATACCTAATGTATCTTCAAAATGGACAAATGTCGTGCTAGGGGCGGCTAACTGAAAAGCCCCAATAAGTATTACACGAAACTCCTTAGTAGTATATTAGCTTGATAAGTGAAAAACAGTCTCGCTACGATATCACAAAGGCTACTGAACATGCGCATATGCTAATACTGTACGACCTAGCCTATATCGAGTTTTATATTACATCGCTTTCGCTTTATATTCAATATCATAACCATGATAAATACATTTATTAACTAATATTGGTCTATCTCTATAGGGTCCAATCAGCGCTTGTACGTGTAACGATTTATTCCACAAGTATCACAAAACACATAAAAAGCTCGACCGTAACGAGAAAACGCCCATCATGTTCCAAAAAAACAACTCTGCCAACAAACTACTTCCAAAGTGAGGATAATTTCTTCATTAAATAATCCAAGTAAGGAATAGCTGACATAATTGCTACAAAACAACAACCAAATGCGCTGTGGTTACGCTAATACTGTCGAATTGTAGAAAAAAAACACAATGCAATAAAACGCTGAAATGTTTATTATTGTAAGCTGGTGAGGCTGGTAGGCAGCGACGAAGCTTTCTCTTCCTTTTCAGTCCAAACTAACAGGACTCGCAGCGCACATGTTTTGTGTTGTTGTTCAAATTTTTTTCTATAATAAAAAAGTTAAAAATGTGCATAAATACATTCGCATTCGCGCACAATATAAAATGTCAATTAGTTTTTGACGTAACATCAGACAAACAAGCAGTGCTTGTTGTTGTAACGTAATTGCTTTGGCATCGCAATGCTGCTTTGTCTTGCTCAAGCTAAAGATCTACACTAAACGACTTAAACTATTTCCTAGATGTTAAAAAATCGAATTTTTGGATCGGCTCAACTGAAAGTCCGAGCATTGTTGCTGTAAGCTTTTGACCAGCTCCGTGCCCATCATCAAAAGTCGCAACGAGTCTGATTTTTGATGGACTGGTTAAGCTGCGCGTAATTCTCAAAATGGCTCCTTTAGTTAAGCTTTATTTAACACTAACACAGGCCATAGACCTCCGGTGCAAAAACAGTGTAAAAAAGCACAAAACTCGTTAGAAACAACTGCTAAAAAGATTTTCGTTACCACCGACTACAAAAACTATATTCTTACGAAGCAGCACCAATTGTTAGAAAATCAACGAAGCTAAATAATAATTCTTAAGCTAATCCGTGCAACAAAAACCTCACGTGGAATAAAACAAACAAATATACAACCAAGCTGAAACATATACTTCATTTCTGCGTGGCCTATTATAATAAATCCCCTGACGCAAGAAAACCCAAACATTTCTAATAACAGCAACAATAATATTGATATTGCAAACACTCGATTAAAATCTCGCTGTCCAAAAAAGTTTCAAAGAAGGCACAAACAGCAAAGAGAACCGCGATATAAAGAATGGGCATTGGCTAACCGAGCGAGAAGCACCAGAATAATTGTTAAACAACGCAAAGATTTATATATTTGTTTATTTAAGAGAGATATACATCCATATATATATATATGTATAAAACATTACAATGCACCACAAACGCATTGTTATTCATCAAACGCATTGCTCAACATTGTTTTTCAATAATTGCAAAATTATTAAAACAACCCGCTGTATCAAGAAGTTTATATAATGTACGCGGCGTAATCATGTGTAACCAAAGCAAAAGTCGACGCTTGATGAGCAGAAAATATAAATGATGCTGCGGCGGCCTGATGATATCTCTATATTAAATAAAAATGCGGCCGATATCGCAACCGATTGGCCCCAAAACAATAATAAACAAAACAATGAACAGGGCAAAATTTAAGGATTGTTGTTTTCAAGCATTACCGTACGCATACGTATTATATATATTTATATAAGTATATTTGCACATTGCTTACACTTAATCATATGTGTGTTGTAAATGTAATATACACATATACAACACACACATGTCGACGATTCAGTGATACAACCGGAGCAAATTTTTCGATTCGAGCCAGTCCAGAGCTAACAAGCAAGATTTTTTGCCCAAAAGTGGACCAAATTTGCTGATGCCTATTTTTAAATGTTGTTTCGACGTACATCATGTTTAGAGAAATGTTATCGCAACACATGGAATTGCTCAGCGTATATACCAAGTTTTATTTAGGAGACACTTTTAAGAATTAACAGTTGGGGACAGAAAGGTACGATATTTGGTTAAAATGTAATTAAAAAACCGCCAACTAGCAAGTTTGGGCTAAAAACCTGGGTCTAAACACCTAAACCCGGCCAAAATCACAACCAGTAGCTTGGAATGTTGGACTTAGAATTTTTAAAAAGAATGTACAAATTGTACAAGACAACGTTTTCAAAATGTATCTAATCCCTCAATTTGCAAAATATCTAATTCAACTTTTTTAAAGTACTCTTCGGACAAATACCAAAAACTTTTCGTATCGGATTTTTGATTATTTTCCACGACATATACTCACTCACACTCAGTCTATAAATCGTGAAAATGAACAAAACATGTCCACAGTGCCAAAAAAGCGGATAAGGTCATGTTGATCACGAGAATACTTCGCCACTTTTAATGTTAGAATAAAAATTACTTTTAGTTTAATTCACTGTAGCCATATAGCTAACAAAACTTTTGTTTCGTGGACAAGGTTTCAGTTCAAGCAAAAAAATAAGTTCTAAAAACGAAAAAATTTGTGCACCTCCAAAAAAATTTCAAATCCCGACGTTTATGCCAAAACTAGGCCAAGCCAACGCAAAGTTTTTGTAGTATTAAACATATTAGACCTAAAAGTTATATGTCACGGACTTGTGTTGAGTATATGTCGTGGAAAATAATCAAAAATCCGATACGAAAAGTTTTTGGTATTTGTCCGAAGAGTCTTTAAAAAAGTTGAATTAGATATTTTGCAAATTGAGGATTAGATACATTTTGAAAACGTTGTCTTGTACAATTTGTACATTATTTTAAAAATTCTAAGTCCAACATTTAGCTTACTGGTTGTGATTTGGCGAGTTTTGGTGTTTGCAATTTCCCAGGTTTTTAGCCCAAACTTGCTAGTTTGGCGGTTTTTTAATTACATTTTTAACCAAATATCATACCTTTCTGTCCCGAATATTTAATTCTTAAAAGTGTCTCTAAATAAAACTCGTACTATACACTGAGCAATTCCAGTGTGTTGCGATAACATTTCTCTAAACATAAATCTACGTCGAAACAACAATTTTAAAAATAGGCATCCACAATTACGGTCCCGTTTGGGCAAAAAATCTTGCTTGTTTAGCTCTGCCGGACTGGTTGGAGAATAGAAAATTTGCTCCACTGAATCGTCAACATGTGTGTGTTGTATATGTGTATATTACATTTACAACACACATATGATTAATACGATATGCAAATATATTTTAAATATATATAATACGTATGCGTACATTAATCAAAAAACAACAATATTTTAAATTTTGCCTCGTTGTTTTGTTTATTATTGTTTTGGGGCCAATCGCTTGCGCCGCCGTTAATATGAGAATTATCATATCAGCCGCAGCATCATTTATATTTTTCTGCTCATCAAGCGTCAACTTTTGTTGGGTTACACGTGGGTACACCACGTACACTATATAAACTTCTTGATACAGCGGATATTTTAATCATTTCCATTATTGAAAAACGATGTTGAGCAATGGCTTTTGATGAATAATTTTTCATGCGTTTGTGGTGCATTGTGATGTTTTTATACGTATATATATATATGGATGTGTCTATTTTTAAATAAACAAATATATAAATCTTTGCGTCTTAACCCCTATACATCTTCTCGCTCGTTAGCCAATGCCCATTTATCACAGTTCTCTTTGCTGTTTGTGCCTTCTTAAAACTTTTTTGGACAGCGATGTTTCAATTGATATTATTGTTTCTGTTATTAGAAATGTTTGGTTTCTTGCATTAGGATTTTACCACACAGAATAAATATTTCACTTGGTTGTAATATTTGTTTGTTTTATTCCACATAAGAGTTTTTGTTGCACGATTTTAGGCTTAAGAATTATT